>VXBL01002146.1:382685-455744 GCA_013400195.1 Aramus guarauna | reverse complement strand
TCTGGGGAGACCTTAGAGCAGCCTTCCAGTACCTGAAGGGGCCTACAGGAAGGATGGGGAGGGACTGTTTACAAGGGCATGGAGTGACAGGACAAGGGGTAATGGGTTTAAGCTGAAGGGGGGTAGATTTAGATTGGATGTTAGAAATTCTTCCCTGTTAGAATGGTGAGGCACTGGAACAGGTTGCCCAGAGCAGCTGTGGATGCCCCCTCCTTGGAAGTGTTCACAGCCAGGTTGGATGAGGCTTTGGGCAACCTGGTCTAGTGGAGGGTGTCCCTGCCCACATCAGGGGGTTGGGACTGGAAAGGACCTCAAAGATCATCTAAACTCAAACCGTTCTATGAAATTAATCTCATTGTATGAATATTGCCCATTCTGACTTTGACTACAGTCTTGTCTCAACATGGAGAATGTTTTCTTCTATATAGGAATGACTGCATCAAGATACATACAAGAGATGTTCTCCCTACACAGAATTATTACATGGCCCAACATTTTTTAAATGTTGCTTAGTTATCTACAATTTTCACCCAGCCCTGATCACTATACCAGGTGCAGTTCTCCTTGGGATCATCTGTAAGTTAAGGCCTTAATCCAATTTATCAAACTATTAGTAAAAAGTTTATTTGTTTGGACAGAGCCCTGCAAAACCCTAAGCAGTTTTGCAAAACACCCAAGCACATCTTCATCCTGGCAGTGCTGATAGTTATCAGGTTTCCAGCCACCTTTATATACACACACCTTACAGTTATTTGGCAGCTTGCTTGAAGAAAAGTGAGTTTCCAAAGCCCACCAGCTCCTTGAAATGCCATTAAATGCTATTACACCTTAGAAACTGAACATGCAGGAGGCAAGGCAGACTACAGGAAAAACTTGTAAATTCTGTTCACATTTGTAAATTGACTGCTACAGATTGTGTTCTCAATGATATTTCTACAGTTTGCTTTCAAGACAAGGAAAACAACTGAGGTAACCAACAGCAAAGCTTAATACTGTAGCTGTCAAAAGAATGACTGCCACTACTCAAAAATAAAGCAAAATAGATTAAAAAAGTCCTTTTGTCCAAAACTGCAGTACTCATGGTGTAATATATGACCCAGAGGTGAGGGCAGAAGTGCCCAGTTTTTTATCCTGACAGGACAGATTGCTGACCAGAGGGTCTGGCCAGAACAAAGGGACAGGCTAAATTAAAGGAGGACAAAAGAATATACTTGTCAGAAGCCACAACTCTACTTGCAGAAGAGAGGTGAGGGTCAAGACAACATAAGCACAGTCAAAAAACCCCTTAAGTCATAAGGTTTTATGTTCGAGTTATACCAATAGTTTAAAGGAAGGTACACCACTGCAGCTGCTTGAGGGTGAACTTCAATGCAAAAGGTGCTTGTTCATGGATCTAAAGATGTGAGAAGAGGCCAAGGCATTTTTGCTATAGTCAGCTACTACAAGTATATTTTGTATCCTAAATTCTAGAACCAGTTGTGATCATATATTCAGGCTGATCTGAAAACTGAACAATGACCATATTGATAAATTAGGACCAGTATCTAAAGTTGTTGGAAAGTATAGTTAGCTTACACTTTAAGAACACCAATTAAGATTATCATAATACTGATAGCAGGACTTCTTGCTTGAAATAAAACTGATAATTTGCTAAGAAAGCCACAGAAGAGAGAATAAAAATCAAGTTTCATTTGGCAGTAGTTAGCCAAACAGTAGTTTGGAGAGGACAAAGCTGCTACTTATTGCTTCCTGGAGTGGCTGCTGCAAGGGGGGCAGGGGGCCGAAGAGATTAAGGCATTTAGAACCATTCTGATAAGATTACATTTGAAAAGCCATAGGGAAATTAAGACAGTGTTGGCTTGATCCCATAATTCAGAAAAGATTATGTAGCATCAGTTCAGCTCAGTACAATAAAGATGCAATGATCAAAAATTGAGAAGGAAAAGTGGAATTGCTCATTATCAGTCTAATTCTACTGGCTTAACAGCCATAGAGTAATGACAAGGTTTTGATAAGCTTACTTCGTTTATTATGACATTAGGTGAAACAAGCTCAATGAAGAAAAATAAGATCTGATTAAGGAGATAGAGAAATTTGATATACCCTATGCATGCAAAAAGCACTTATCAAATTGAGCATATTTTCAATTTTCATATTTTCATAAAAAGAAAACAGCTGTTTGCTCATTTGAATAGCCAAGAACTTAAGTCTCCCTTACCTCTTCACACAAATCATGAATCATGTAAATACAGTACCTTCAACATTATGATAGCTCAGCATTCCTACAAATATTCTGCTGAGTATCCCCTACCTAATCAGTTAAGCTGTTTGAGGAGTAGTGTATTTATCTCTTCATATACATCAAGACAAAAGCCATCTGGCACCTGCAGACAGAGTTATGATGTGCTGCTTGCTTCTTTATTATAGAATATAATAATGCTCATGACATTTTTGGGGGGTTAACTGTCTTGAAGTGCATCTACATTGGTGTTATACACATCAGGATGTATTCCTAAATGAACCTCCTGATGATCATTACTTACCATGCTTTGGTTCATGTCATGTTGTAGTATTGGGGTATGTCTTAACTTTCACTCAAAAACAAGCCAGAAGAAACACTCAAGGAGCACACAATGAACTCCAGTCACTTAGGGACTTGGTTTCATGGATCTGGACTAGTTTAGTACAAACTAAAAATTCCCTAAAATGCATACAGTAGCACTGTTGGGTCATCAGCACAAACTGCTTCACCCTAGAGTACAAATGGCAGTTGTAGCCCCAACAGGCTGTAGGGGCCATACAACAGGCATCCCCAACCAGCCCTGAACACAGCTACACTGACTATACTCAAACATATGTGCTGTTGTCAGATACACACTTTAGTGACATTTCCTTAGCTAGGTCTCCCATGTTTCCAAGATCTGACACTAATCAAGAATAACAGTTGGACATTCTCAGCAGTAAAAAGAAACAGAAATCCACACCTTGAGGATGCTTTGTTTTCTATATCCAGTCATTTAATAACCAGTAACAATAAAAGAACATTCACTCAAGAGCTAATACAGTTGGGAACTTCACACACAGTAAGACCAACTCAAATGCCCCAGCTTCTTAAGAGAGCTTGGACTGTTCCAAGTAGTTTAATGTTGCAAAATAATCAAAGTTGGTCCTTATATGAGAAGCCAATAAAGGAGTCCTCTGTAAAAAGATATTGGAAACCCTGTAACATCAGTATCTATACATATCCCAAAGCTGGAGTACAAACTTACCCTGGAAATCACATCGCATCTTATACATCCATACATTGCACACTGAAGATTATACCAGAAGACCAATAAAAGCCATGTATTACTAGCTTTGAGAAAATAAAGCTACAAGATAAAATTGCATTGATTCTCAGCACTGAGCATTAAACCAGGATTATGGGTGGGAGCAATGCTACAACTTCAAATTTATTTTTAGTGAAAGAACCCTATGCTGATGCTTCAGGTGTATTGAGAACACAGAAAAGCCCTAACTTAAGCAAAGTTAGGGCTTACAGCTCTAGTTATTTGTAAACTTAAATACTTTGCACAGGACCAGTTAAGCTAAAGTTGCCTTTTTACCAAAGGTCATAATCATGAGGTGCGAGTATGTGGGCAGTTACACATTCACCCAGTAAGTGTCTATGAGAATGAAAATTTGTAAACATCAGTTCTCTCAGTTGAAGGAAATTAAACAACATCAGCTGATCAATATCATACATTTAGTTTTACCAAAAATTTCTCACTCAAGACTGCCAGAATTCTTACAAAAAATTTAAAATACTAACAGGGATGAGGAACTTCTTGATTTCTTCCAACGCATGTCCCATTCTGGCATACGCTTCCGCTGGTGGAGCAAATACTTCAATTAAAACATGCAGGTCATCATTCAGGTGGAAGTACTTTGCCTCTCCACTTTTTCTCAACTCTTCCTCCTAGGAGAAAAGAAAGAAGTTGCTTTTCCACCTGATTTTTAAACATTATAATGCAAGTGTTAAAGTTCCTTCAGAGGCATTTGCAAATTCTGTTTACTCACATTCAGATGTTAACTAAAAAGGATAAAATTACACACTGTTCTGAAACACTTCAAACCAATCACATTGCTAGAATATCAGAATAGTATCAGTTTATCAGCACTAAGGGACTGGTAACAAAATAGGACCTATCAGCTTCTGCTTACATACAGAAATTGTAGCACAAAGGAGAATGTTCACAGGAGTTTCCCAAGTGCACCAGTTTCAAAGACAACACTAAGAAACAGAAGTGAACTTGAAGCCTCTGTTCTCCAAAGTAGTCTTCAGAAATAGGTTTGATCTAATATTCCACAAGAGCAAGATTTTTACCAATATTATTTCAAACTCTTCTTAGTGTTATTGCACAGCTCAGATAGAAATTTCTGAGAACAGAAAATAAGTAGTATCCCATGAGTACATCCTTCACAGAACTGTGCTACTTGGACACAAAACTAACAGTTCTGCATATGAGACAAAGAAGGAGGACATTAGAGAAAAAACTAGCTATTTCAGAACACAGTTTATTTCTTTTATTCCGCTTCACCCAATCTACTTCAACATGACTGAAAAACTATTCAATGTAGTAGAACAGACCAAATACTTGCAATCAAATGCAAAATGTTCACAGACCTAGAGAACACTTGTTAGTCTCAGATAGGGTCCCCACCCACCTCTCCCTTGTGTGTTTGGTGCATTCCAAAGACTAAGTCACCATTAAAAATAATTTCATTGTATTACCAGATAACATTACATCAAATTTTTAGCAGATTTGCTCTCTAAAAACACAGCCCTAAGTTCTACCCTGCTGCTTATTGTATTTCACAAGAACCAGGTAAGTACTTCATCCTTCAGATTACTAAAATTATGTAGTTTCAATGATAGTTGAAATCTTCCCACACACACCCCTTAATTATGGGTTGAGGTTTATAAATGACAATCCATTTCTGCTTCTCATAAATAACATTGTCAGATTCTGTTTGACTGGGAACGTTTAAAAAAATCAACAGAATCTAGTTAACTGTTGGAGCATCCACAGCAAGGATATTAAGAGGCCAGAGTCAGCAGGATTAGACTTTGTCAGCAAAACCATTATCTTGTGAATACAGTAACAGATCCTAGAAAGAGGAAGTAAATTAATATAAACATTGAAGCTCAAACATTTAGTTTTAAGAGGAACTGTTTCTCACTTAAGCACAGTTATTCAAGGCATATCAACTATCATCTAGCACTGGAAGCTAGATGTCTTCAGTGGAGTTCCCCATATACTTTGTTTTTTAGTACATACATGCTATCATGCATCCCCATTCCTTTAAGTTAAAAAACACTATGCAGTTAGATGTGAAGAGAATTGAGAATTAAGAAAACTTATTTCTGTGGTTATCAACTTGCCTAGTAATAGCAGCAATAGAAACATCGCAATTTCATGTGCCATGCCTGGTAAAAGAGGATTACAATCAGCAGTTTTAAGAAGACATACAAGGTATTTCAGTGCAGATTGTTCTAAATCACTCCCATAAGCAAGATTTTACTTTACTATTGCTTCTTGCTTCACTTGCAAAGTTCACTTTAAAACTTTTTTTAATTCTGTAACATGACTTGGCAACACATTACTCTGCACAGCTTTTAACAGCATACAAGTGAGAAAGAGCTCATCCACTGTGACCTACATCTCCTAGCCGTGGGCATACATTAAGCATCTCAGGCTTTTTTTATTCTCCATGACAACCAACACAAAAGCCACAGCTTGCTTCCATTCCAGAATCCCTCACTGGCAGTACTTTTAGCTCTCACAAAACCCTCTGCCTTCCATTACTTGACAGTACACACATTGGCTTAGGCTCGCCTGGTCCATGTGGATGCTGTGTGGCTGGCCAAAATATAAGACTTATTTTCGCCTTGACTGCAATGGAGATTTGAGAGCTGCTGAAAGGAGCAAAGTAGAGCAGATATTGAACAAGAGCTAAAAATGCAATAAGGTGGCCATTTTTTAAAATCTGTCCTTTAAATCTCCATCTTCTCACACAGTCTATCATTCCAAATGGTTCATGCCTTGGACAAGCTGATCGAACATGTTTTAGTACAGACATCTCTGCAGTCAGGGTGCCTTATGAGGAAGCTCACTATCTTCTTGTACTTTGTGCTGTTGTATTTCATAGAATAGTTTGAGTTGGAAGGTACCTCAAAGACCATCTAGTTCCAACCACCCTGCCATGGGCTCGGACACCCTCCACTAGACCAGGCTGACCAAAGCCCCATCCAACCTGGCCTTGAACACTTCCAGGGAGGGGGCATCCACAACTTCTCTGGGCAACCTGTTCCAGTGCCTCATCACCCTCACAGTCAAGAATTTCTTCCTAGTATCTAATCTAAATCTACCCTCCTTCAGCTTAAAGTCATTACCCCTTGTCCTATCACTCCATGCCCTTGTAAACAGTCCCTCTCCAGATTTCTTGTAGAATTTCTTCAGGTACTAGAAGGTTTTTTCATCCCTTTTTTCATCATTTCATACTAGCACAGCAGCACAAGGCATCTGGCAATACACCTTCTAAAGGCAGTTAATATACTTTGCCCTGTATTCTGTTGTACCTACAGACCCTGTTGCTTTTCATTCTATTTGTCAAACTATCAAGAACCAGATACCAACCCTAGAACTCTACTGCTTTAAATCAGTAGTTGTATGCAGTATTTATCAAAAATATATCCTCCTAGTACTGTCCATTTTCATCTTTACTACAGTATCTTTGATTTAGGTTGTAAGTTTCTTCAGGTACCACCCAATCTCTTTTTAATGTTATCTTAATGAAATTTGGCTTCCATCAGATTCAAAATACTGTTCAGAATACTCAAGTTGAAAAGGCCTGTACCAGTGTCACAACTATTGATAATACAGGAATAATTGATTGGGGCAGAAGGCTTTATTGAACAATTATTTCTTCGGATTTGGAATAAAAGCAACCTTGCCATTCAGTAAAGAAATCCTGAAATAGGCCCTTCTTCATTCTCTCAGACACATGAAAGCCTGAATAGTCTAGCAGAAGCTATCTCCACACTGAGCAATGACTCATGAAAAGCCAAGGCTGAAGTGACAGCACAGCTTGAAAAAACATGCAAATAAAAGAATTACTGAATTTAGATACTGCATATCACAAGTAGATTAATTTTTTCTCCAGATGTCGACAAGAGAAATTGAAACAGAAACCCTAGATTCATTCTAGAACTCAAGTTTTCAATGAGTAAGGAAGAAACAGTGGAAACACCTTCCTGAATGTGCTATTTTTAAACTCAAGTCTCTTAAGTGAATTTAAAGTGAGAGAGAACCCTGTGTTTCCTATTTTATATCTTTCCCTAGAAAACTTGCAGAAGGTAATTGTGTCGCTATATTTTGTCAGCCTTTCATATCAGTTCCACGAGTCTTTGAAGTTCTCTTAAAGCTAAATTAAGTATCTAGAAATTTGGCTTAGCCAGAGAAGTCTATAGAGCTTACTGCCACTTTTCTTCAGGAAGAGGTAATCATACATTTACAACTGGTGAGGCAGCATGTGTACTAATATGTAACAGTTTAGAAACATCTGATGCAGAGTCTCCAACAATTCGTTCATCCCAGAATCTGTGATCATCAATATGCAATATATGCTATCTCATTTCTAGTGACAGCAGTAAAAGATGCTGCAATTAACTTTTTAGAGACAATAGATGAGATCCTCAGCTGTTTTGCAGTGCAGATGAGTACTCTTACACTGAAGCCAAATTTACATCAGTTGAAAATTATTTCATCTGTGACAATTTAATTCCAAAGATCTTTCCACCTGTAACAAAAATTCTAACTGAAGTGCTCCAAAACTGAAATTTTCCAGAAGTTTTTTTTAATTACAGTTTATGCCTTTGAACATCAGCATCTTATATCACTTATTCACTTCTGAAAACAAAGTTTGCTCTAACTTGCTGATCACAAGGAAAATACAATATTGTTCAGGAGATTCCACTTGCATCTGACCCTTAAACCATAAGTCAATGAGAACTGCAAGAAAATCCCACATAATTGCAGCTATACTTTTTAGTCAATTCCTTCTATCCTACAAGACAAAATATTAGTCTAGAGACTTTGGTTTGGTCAGATAGCCCATCGGAAAATAGGAAGAAGCAACCATGCTTGAACAACTACAATAGACAAGTAACACTTGGAGTCAGAGGCAGTAGAAAGGCAGTTGATCTCCCATCTGACTTTCTAGGCTAGCATGTCACCTTGGTTCACCATTTATCTTCTCTACAAGGCAGCAATAAAATGGCTTGTTTTGGTGCCTGGATTACTGGCAAATAGAGAAAGTCATGTACTCTATTTACCTATTATTCTCCTACAGGAGGAACTCAAGCTTTGCTCCACATTTGAAATATGATATCAAATAGGGGAAGAGTGATGTACTTTGCTATTTGTCAATACCACTCTAAAGTCTCAACTAGATTTTCCAAGTAACACAAAAATGGTCAGACCTGAAAGACTGCCAGCCTGACCAGCAACTTGTTGACACCAAGTAATTCAATCCTGGTCTTCTCTTCAGCACAGACTACTATTCTTTCACACAGAAAAAACTGCATAATTAAGGTTCTCTTATTTGCTAGTTCTCCAGACAGTTTAATACAGTAGTTTCAAAACACTAGTCCAGAATGTATAGAGATAGAGGCAAAATGTAAATTATTTGCTAGTGAGATATGGCTGAAACAATTAGTACATGGATAATCTACATGAAACTAGAAAAAATGTTTTAAGTTCTCTTGTTTAAGTTCTCCACATATAGAGTCTCTGGCATGCTGAGAAGTGTCTCCAAAGAACTTGGATGAGTGCAACCTGCTTTCGGTTATTAGCTGATAGGACCCCTTATAGCACCAGTACTTTCTTGCACTTATTCTGCAGGTTCAATTGAGTACTGGAATCAGCATCATTAATGGTCTGCTTTAGGTGCCAATGACACTTTCTGAAGGACCATTTCTAATAGGTACATACAAGCTATTCCAGCTGTATTATTCTGAAGTAGCAAACCAGGTCCTCTCTGTTGTCACTTAAAAACACAACCAGACCCACAATGACAGGAATGTTACTGTTTCTGAACTCAAAGATTGTGTTGAAGTTTTCCCACAAACAACAGTTCAAACAGTCAATTTAAAAAAGTTACTGGAGTAGTTCTGGCTAGCATCTCAATCAAAAGCCAAATATAAATGTGAACAACTACTTGATTGAAGGAAACAAGAAAAGTTAAAGATTCAGATAGAAACCTTTAAGACTCTCTCAGGATTCTGAGACTTAAGTTAGGATCTGAACTTTTCAGCTTGAGCTTCTGGTTTTAATAAAACATACTTGTTTTATTAATAGCTGCAGAGCTATTAGAGAAACCCAGGGGCCTTAATACTCCATGACACATAATTTGATATAGAAACATGTAATGCAGTAACCAAAGAATGTCAGTTTGACACATTACACAATAACTGATAAAGTTCAGAGTATCATTTAAAACAATTCGGAGACTCTCGTCCTGGCTTAGAGCAAGTTTAGTTTATGTTCTTGGGTTTTTTCCTGATTGAACTGCCACATTTCCTGTTAAAGTTATTAGCAATATAGTTTTTCATGACTAATTGTTTAACACTTAGATCTAAAAAGTGCATTATCTTTATTACAGTAACAGCTCCCAAAAATCCCTCTCACCTTCAAGCCTTTATTATGGGACAACGTACTTGTATAAGTTATATTTATGTAAGTTATATTTAATAAAAAATATTTTCAAGAAGGAATTAAAAGGAAGTGTTATCTCTTAAGTTGCAGAGAACAAAGTTTATGGGCTCTAATCAAGTTCTTGATAAATACTCCATAAATCACATGACATTTACATTTTGCTGATAGAGAAATGTGCTGAAAAGTATATAGTTTAGGAAATACAGTAGCCAGCCCTCTAAGTCACTCTTCCATATGCATGTCATTATCAGTCTTTACAGCACACAGTATATTTTAAAGTTTTGGATTACATAATCACATAAAGATTTCACTGGAGGCCTATAAAGAATGGTATGCTACTGGCAAGAAATATGTTTAGTGTTTTAATTTGTACCTGTCCTGTTTTCAGCTGAGAGGGTTAATTTTATTCATAGTAGCCAGTATGGGGCTATGTTTTGGATTTGTGCTGAAAACAGTGTTGATAATACAGGGCTGTTTTCATTAGAGATGTGTGTTACTGCTGAGCAGTGCTCACACAGAGCCAAGGCCTTTTCTGCTCCTCACACCACCAGTGAGTAGGCTGGGGGTGCACAAGGAGTTGGGAGGGGGCACAGCTGGGACAGCTGACCCCAACTGACCAAAGGGATAGAATCATAGAATCATCTCGGTTGGAAAAGACCTTTAAGATCATCAAGTCCAACCACTAACCTAACCTTGCCATCCCATAACCACTAAACCATGTCCTCAAGTACCTTATCTATCCTTCTTTTAAATACGTCCAGGGACGGGGACTCAACCACCTCCCTGGGCAGCCCATTCCAGTGCCCGACAACCCTTTCTGTGAAGAAATTTTTCCTAATGTCTAACCTAAACCTGCCCTGGCGCAACTTTAGACCATTCCCCCTGGTCCTATCGCTTGTTACCAGGGAGAAGAGGCCAACTCCCACCTCACTACAACCTCCTTTCAGGTAGTTGTAGAGGGCGATAAGGTCTCCCCTCAGCCTCCTCTTCTCCAGGCTAAACAACCCCAGTTCCCTCAGACGCTCCTCGTAAGACTTGTGCTCCAGACCCCTCACCAGCTTTGTTGCTCTCCTCTGGACATGTTCCAGCAGCGCAACATCCTTCCTGTAGTGAGGGGCCCAAAACTGAACACAGTATTCGAGGTGCGGCCTCACCAGCGCCGAGTACAGGGGCACAATCACTTCCCTACTCCTGCTGGCCACACTATTCCTGATACAAGCCAGGATGCCATTGGCCTTCTTGGCCACCTGGGCACACTGCTGGCTCATATTCAGCCGGCTGTCAACCAGTACCCCCAGGTCTTTCTCTGCCATGGAGCTTTCCAGCCACTCTTCCCCAAGCCTGTACCGTTGCATGGGGTTGTTGTGACCAAAGTGCAGGACCCGGCACTTGGCCTTGTTGAACCTCATACAGTTGGCCTCGGCCCATCGATCCAGCCTGTCTAGGTCCCTCTGCAGAGCCCTCCTCCCCTCGAGCAGATCAACACTCCCACCCAGTTTGGTGTCGTCTGCAAATTTACTGAGGGCACACTCGAGCCCCTCGTCCAGGTCGTTGATAAAGATATTAAACAAGACCGGCCCTAGCACTGAGCCCTGGGGGACACCGCTTGTGACTGGCCGCCAACTGGATTTAGCTCCATTCACCACCACTCTCTGGGCTCGGCTATCCAGCCAGTTTTTAACCCAGCGAAGAGTACACCCATCAAGGCCATGAACCGCCAGCTTCTCTAGGAGAATGCTGTGGGAGACTGTATCGAAGGCTTTGCTGAAGTCCAGGTAGACAACATCCACAGCCTTTCCCTCGTCTACCAGGCGGGTCACCTGGTCATAGAAGGAAATCAGGTTGGTTAGGCAAGACCTGCCTTTCATGAACCCATGCTGGCTGGGCCTAATCCCCTGATTGTCCTCCATATGCCTGGTGAGCACACTCAAGATGAACCTCTCCATGATCTTCCCTGGTACTGAGGTCAGGCTGACAGGTCTGTAGTTCCCCGGATCCTCCTTCCGGCCCTTCTTGAAGATAGGCGTTACATTTGCCAACCTCCAGTCATCTGGGACCTCCCCTGTTATCCAGGACTGCTGATAAATGATACAGAGTGGCTTGGCAAGCACCTCTGCCAGCTCCTTCAGCACTCTTGGGTGGATCCCATCCGGCCCCATAGACTTGTGGATGTCCAGTTGGCATAGCAGGTCAAAAACTGCTTCCTCCTGGATTGTGTGGGGTTTGTTCCACTCGCCGTCCCCATCATCCAGCTCGGGGGGCTGGATACCCTGAGGATAGCTCGTCGGGCCAGTAAAGACTGAGGCAAAGAAGGCGTTAAGTATCTCAGCCTTTTCCTCATCTTTAGTGGCAATGTTCCCCCTTGCATCCACCAGATGATGGAGGTTTTCCCTGAAATGGAATATTGATATTCCATTTGGAATATGGATATGGATATTCCATATGGAATATGGATATTCCATATGGAATATGGATATTCCATACCATATGACATCATGCTCAGCACAAGGGGTTTGGGGAAGAGCAGAGCAGCAGTGTTCAGATTGATGGCCTTTGTCTTCCCAGGATACTGTTATGCATGATGGAGCCCTGCCTTCCTGGAGATGGCTGAACAGCTGCCTGCCCATGGGAAGTGGGGAATGAATTCCTTGTCTTGCTTTGCTTGTGTGCACAGCTTTTGCTTTACCTGCTGAACTGTTTTTATCTCAACCCACAAGTTTTCTCACTTTCACTCCGATTCTCTCATCATCCCACTGGAGGGAAATACAGGGGTGGTGTGGTGCTTGCTGCCAGCTGGGGTAAGCCACAACAGTAACATTCGGAATTCTCCAATTAAAAAATGCAGCTTACCAACAGGTGACATCTCACTGATGTACATTTGTCTGCTACAAATTTAGGCAGAGATTTCATTCAGTAAAGAGTGAAACTGATTAGCACAAACACCTATCAAGCTAAAGGTTTCTTCTGCTGTCTGCTTTGGCTCTCATAATGGATAAATCCGCTATAACCAAATACTTCCCATAAAAACAACTACAGTTTCTCAATTGCTTAAGCTGTATAAGACATCCTCAGAGCTGTGGAATTTTTTCTGGTTGTATTTTACTTCAACAGCCGTTTTTCACTTTGTCTAGAAATGTTAAATTTAAAGTGTTATTTTATGTGGAAAAAGTTTGTTTCAATCTATCTAGAAGTCAGGTTCCTTCAAAAGTGAGAACACTAACATGGTCACTTGGACATCACTCATTACAAGTCACACAAGATCAATCTAGAACATGTCACTGGTAACACTCCACTTACACCTCCAAGGACCATAGTTTGGTGGGGGCCTAAATACAACTATTAGCCTGAAAATAGTGAGAACAGACTCGTTAGAGAAAATAGGCTCCATCTGAATCTAACCAATATAAGGATAACTTGAGCAAATAAAAAGCTTCAATTTGTCATGAGGTTTGTTCACCTCCCCAAAAACTTCAGGAAAGTTACAAAATTCAGGTATCAAACACTCCACTAACATACTCTGGTCTTACCTTTGTCTTGTCCCTCATAGAACCTTTTCCCAAAATAGACATCTTTGTCAGTGTTTCTTCCTGTAAGCGCTTTAGAGAATTGCCACGTGGACCCAAAAGTTTTCCCACAAAGTTGAACTGTAAGAAAACAGAAAACCATTAAGCTCAGACTTCTAGGCATAAATGAAGAAGCAAGATGGAATATTTTTCTGATCAACTTTTTGTTCAGGTGCAAACAAGTATTAGATCAGAAATTACACAGTCATTAAGCACAACTGTAGGACAGTTAACAGCATGTCAGTGTCTCCACCAGGTGCCAACAGAAACAGAAGTACTGAACTGAAATAGCATAAAGAACTTTGTGTTTATCCCATTCAACATCGAGAACAGATGTGCTCAAACTGTAATTCCATTTGTCAACAATTGTTACCAGGTACATAACCATAAAAACAAAGCTGGCAGCAGTCTCACAAATACCAACCAAAGCTCTTAAAAATATCTTAGTCTTATCCTCCCTTGAAGATTTATCAAGGAACACAACAACCCATACAATATACCCTACACTACAGCACAGAAACACAGGGAATTAAATCCAGAATTTAAGCATATAAATCCAGTCCCAAACAAGAATCACTCAAGATCTTCTCAACTGCCACTCAACCCCCATTACCACTGAAGTTTACCAAAGCCAGTTGGGATTCATAACCATAGTATTAAACCATTGAGATAATTAGGGAGAAGGGGTGAGCCACAAAAAAGGAAGACAAGGAAAACCTAACCATTTCCATTTGTAGACAACACCAAACCATACAGCTGGTGCTTCAAAGGGAAAGTAGACTAAAGAAAACATGTATAAAAACATTCATAAAAGGAAAACAAAAGAAGAGAATCTACCTATTGTCATTTCAAGAACACAAAATTGTACTTGGAGCCAGGATGTGTGGAAGTTCTCATGAGCACTGCTTCGTAGGACATACTTCCAGCCACACATACTGGGAGAAAAGCAGTGTACATTCAGCAGTCCACTCATATCACTGCATTGCATTTGGAAGGCATGAGATTTGAAGGACAGCTACAGAAAAGACTTGAGGATTCACTTAAAGTATGCAGACAGCTATTGAAGCTGAGGAAAAATTCACAAAAAGAGCTGCTAAATATAAGCTACACTTCAAAGTTTGCATGGAATGTTGTAAATACTTTCAGGAAGTAACAATTTATTCCTGTATTTGATTTACATGGCAAGGTTTTTGTAGCAGGGGGATACAGGGGTGGAGCTGCCCCCATGTCAGACAGAGCCAGCTCCAAAACAAGCCCACTGTTGGCCAAAGCTGAGGCCAATGACACTGGTAGCACCTCTGATCAAATATTGAAGGGTAAAAACTTCTGTGACAAAGCTGTGAGGGAGGAGTGAAAACATTGACAGAAACAGCCCTGCAGACACTAAGGTCAGTGAAGGAGGCTTTCTGAAATTTATGAAACAGTAAGTTCTTGACTGTTCCTTTTACTATCATTAAAGGGCCAAGGTGGGCTGCTTTGATCTCCCTGGAAGAATTTGAAAACAGGGTAGTAGCAGCTCAAACTTCCCATGTAGCAGCAAAGGGGTTTGTGCTGATGGAAACAAGGCCCAGCTGCAGTCACCCTGCAATGCAGGAAACCTACAGTTCCAGTGCATCTACTTCAGCTTTAGACAAAAATATATGCAAGCAGTACAAGCCTAAACACAAAAATATAATTTTATTCAACTTGAAAGGACTAAGGAGAATTCCCAATGTAAGCCTGAGTTAGAATCAAGATACAATTGCTTATGGATAACTACAGTCTACAAGAGCTATTAATTTTAAGGCCCTATATGAACTAGTCTCTGAAATTATCAAGCCAAATCTCAAGAAATCCTCAAGCAATTTAATGGTTTATTAGATATATTCCATTTTTCATCTTACAGGTCCTAAGATACAGTCAAAGAAAACATTAATCAGAAATAGGTTGCCCAGCAAAACAGTAGAAGTATCCTTTGCTGAGAACATTCAGGAATTGGGGCCACTGATGGGGCCCATGTAATCTAGTTCACAGCCATGATTTCAACAGGAGGTTGGAACAGATGGTCTCTAGAGGTCTCTTCTAACTTGGACTTCTGATTTTATTATTGCTTTCCTTGCAGTTGTACATTCAGTAATCTCAAACAATTCATAACAAGTCTGAACTTCCAGAAGTCAATAATCCCTTGTCAGTACACTTAAATAAAGGATCATTACTTATGAACAGGGAGTTCAGAGTTAAACTCAAATGAAAGCTTTCATATAGTGGAATACTACATCAATTTTTCAAGCATTATTTAACATTATGTTTACTTTAAAATAGTCTTGTAAGTTATCAGGAACAAAAATAAACACTGCATACATTTAAAATAGAGATTTTTCGTTTACAGTGAAGTATGCTGAACTGATTTCAGAATGTTTAGTACTTGCAGTCTGATATAGTCTATATTTCTAGCAGTAATCTTAGTTAAAATATTCAGATTAAATTTTACCCTGATTTTTTGGCTGCAATTTAGGAGTACAAAAGCATTTATTTAACTACACAATACATAGTTCTGAATATCACTTCCTAACTGGAACAAACAACTACCTGACAATTAAAATGCAAACTACAAATCATAACTAATTGAAGTGCATACCTGCAATAAAAGTGAAATCCACTTTGTATTAGTCAAAGTAACTAAGCTTCAGAGCTCAGAGGGGACTTGGCTGTTCCAAAGCACAACTGTTTATTCCAGCTGTATGGTTTATTTTAAATAGTTTAATATGTTCTGTACATCTAAAACTTTACATATTAAACTTTAATACCACCAAAAGATCTCTAGCATTGAAGCTAGAAATCATGGTAGCTATACAAGTAGCTGCACAGATGACGTGTTCTAGACAACACATTTAATGACATGAAAACGTATTAGCTATATCCTGAGATCCACCAAACTATTCTTTCCTGTGCACTGAGGCTCCAAATATTAGATGACAAGTCTGAAGCATGAGAAACCTGTGCTACAAGTCTGAAATCCTGCTGATTTGAAAGCCCCTACTTCTAGATATAACTTGAAGACAAACAGTGAAGGTTACTTCATGTAATTACTTGCAATGCAGTCCCAAAGCCTTTTTGCTCCAATGTAAAAGCTAAAAATGTAACAAAGCTTTGGAACATTTCAGTTGATTATACCATGAATAAGACTTATGATATTGAATGAATCCTTTCAGTAGAAAAAATATTATTTACTTTCAAAGGTACTGATTTTGTTCAAGCTATTGGTTTTTCCCTTTTGCATCAAATTGGAAACATCTGATCAGCAAAATTTTACTTTAAGTGTTTATCTCTATGAAATACTTCAGAAAGATATCAACCATGAAGCTACTATCATTAATTATACACTTTATCCCCAATAATCAAGGACTAGCAGGACTCAAACCTAAAAGTCCAAACTGCCACAGCAAGACACAAGTTCTCATTACAAACTTAAATACAGCCTATCTGCTGGCAAACCAAAAACAAATAAGCCTGGCAGATCCAAGCTAGCTCTTACACACACCTCACATTCCTAGAGTTCATTTGCCCAAGAGCACAAAAACAAAAAACAAGTTCAGGTCCAGTACTGAACTTTAAGCTTAAGTATCTGAATTAGAGGCGCTGCATAGTAACAAAAAGACATCTGAGCAGCTCCATGCAAGTCAGTCATATTCACTAGTTCTGGCTCAGAATTAGACACGCCAAACTCCCCTCTTCACTCACCCTTCTCCCTAGTACAGCACAATCATATCCGAACTGCCATAAATACCCCAAATTGTCCTCAAATTCAGCAGGTCCAGCTTAACATTGTATTAAAGCAGTCACGCAGCTTTCCAGCACAAGCTGGTCTGAAAGCTATTGCCATATTCAGTTCCACATGATAGCTGAACTCTGAAGAACCAGCCATGAATGTTACTCTACCCTGCATGAATCATTATGTTAAAGCAATGATTGTCTATACATTAAGACAACTTCTGATGTCTTAGGCAAGAATCAGGATCCTATGGATGAGGGTATATAAAACAGAAGATGAAGTCCCCAACTCAAAGTTGCTTCTAGACCAGCTCTCAAGGATATGCCAAATATGGTACCTCAAACAAAATTACAGCAAAACATTTAAGGCACCTTTGCAAAACCAGTATCAAAATTCAGATTAACAGACCTGAAAGGAGACAATTGAAGATGGGAAAAATTGTTACCCCAACTACAGTTCAAGCCAAATAACACTCTAGTTGTGATAAATCTTGTGTCCTTTTGCTCAAATGAATGTGTATCTGGTGATACTTTGTAATGATGTAAGACTACAGAATGTATCATTTAAGAGGTGTTATTTCCAAAAAACTCTGATCATTGAAAACTCATCTTCCAGTATCTACACCTCTGGTTTACATTGTGGGTAAAGATACACCATGAAGTGCAATAGCTTCTCAAATTGATCAGATGTGGGATTCTATACCTTGGCCATGGTGTCTACTAACACACATATTGGTTAACTATACTGAAAGGATGCATTTCCCTTTTCCAGATTACCTTAAAGTGCTGTATAACTGAAAACCTCCAATTTAAAATACATTAATAGAAAAAAATCAATCCCAATAGAAACAGAAAAAATTAATCAGATTTTTGCTCAAAAATTGTTTCCTCTAGATAGTCATAAATCTTCATTTTAAGAATCATTTTTGCAGATCTAGCACAATGGAGATTATGGACATCACTACTTAATACCCATTTCTTCAGAATCCCCCAATCAAAATGAATTTAACAGTTATCTAGATATTTATTTCCTTATCAGACCACTGCTTGAAACTATTCCTTGAAAATAGTTCTGGAGAAAACACAGCTAAAGAGTATACAAGTGAGACATTCTGCTCATAAGCATTTCATCTACTATATGAATTTCAGCAAAAGGAATTAATGCCAATGTTACAGCATTTTTTAAATGTATATATTAGAGAGGAGGATATAATAGAAAAAGTAATCCTTGTTTATCCCCACCAAGACAAGTCTGCTGAGAACAGTTCATCCAGCTTAAAATACTTAGTGAAAGTATAAACACTTGACCAAATGCTTTCCTGTAAAGCTCTAAGCAAGCCATTGTCATTTAAAGCCATAGAAAACTTTCTTGGCATATTAATTTTCTGGAATGGTTTCTCTGTGATAGGGTCACTAGAAAAAATAAAAATTAGATTTAGATCACTTTTCCCTACAGTGACCAGAAACAACAAAAACTTCAAGATTTTTCTTACTTATTTCAAGAACAATGTTTCTGCAGAAAGTAAATAATTTGAGCATCTACATTGTACCACAAATTACTCCCTCCTTCACCCAACAGCAGTACATCTTTTAACATTTATTCACAACAAAAATTGGTCATAGAATGGTTTGTGTTGGAAAGAACCTCAGAGATCATCTAGTTCCAACCCCCCTGCCATGGGCAGGGACACCCTCCACTAGACCAGGTTGCCCAAAGCCCCATCCAACCTGGCCTGGAACACTTCCAGGGATGGAGGCTCCACAACCTCTCTGGGCAACCTGTTCCAGTGCCTCACCACTCTAACAGCAAAGAATTTCTTTCTAACATCTAACCTAAATCTACCCTCCTTCAGCTTAAACCCTCTACCCCTTGTCCTGTCACTACAGTCCTTGATAAACAGTTGCTTTCCATCTATCCTGTAGGCCCCTTCAGGTACTAGAAGGCCACAATTAGTTCTCCCCGGACACTTCTCTTCTCCAGGCTGAACCATCCCAACTCTCTCAGCCTGTCCTCATAGCAGAGGTGCTCCAGCCCTCTGATCAGCTTTGTGGCCCTCCTCTGGACTCTTTCCAGCAGCTCAATGTCTTTCTTGTAGTGAGGCCCCCAGAGCTGGACACAGTACTGCAGGTGGGGTCTCACAAGAGCAAAGGGGCAAAATCACCTCCCTCGACCTGCTGCTCACTCTTTTGATACAGCCTAGGACACGGTTGGCTTTCTAGGCTGCAAGCACACGCTGCTGGCTCATATTGAGCCTTTCATCCAATACCCCCAAGTCCTTTTCCTCAGGGCTGTATTACTACAAAATTGGTCAATTACTACAAAATTAATCAAAAGTTATCCCTGGTATTTGATGCTTGTTCCTCCACGTCACTTACACAGCCACATTCTCTAATTTCTACTCTAAGAAATCCTTAGCGCTAAGCTATTACAAAAAATTGTTTTCTAATTAGTCATGTGATTAAAATATTAATTCCTCCATGACTTTGCATAACAACTGCAGAAGTATTGTATATTACAATTATTTTAAAATAGCTCAACATGTGAAGTAAAAAAATATCTAAAAGGCTTAAAAAGATACCAGTTTAAGTCAGTAACTTTTAAGAATTAAATATTTAAAGTATCACTTCAGGGAACAACAAACCATTTCTTATCCACTTCTGAGATTCACCCACAATTTAAGTGTAATTCTATGAGCAATTTTTAAAACAGCAGCCCATCACAAAATGGCAATAATTGTTCCCATAGTTTTGATCTGTCTCATGGAAAACCATCACCATTCCATTTATGATCCATGGGAGCTATTTATTCTCTGAATTCAGAACACAAGCTCACTAAACTGTCAAAACAAAATCAGATACCTGAGACTAAACTACGTCACAATGCATGTTCATTAAATGCATGGGAGGGGGTAACAATCTCCTGCCTCATATGTACATATTTAAGCTACAAAATACCTTCCACACATGCTGGCATTTCATAGCAGTGTTAGGATAGATCCAGAGAACCACAGAGATCCAGACAACCACATCATGACCTTCCATGGCCAGCTCACTTTTTCTGCCTTTATCTCTAAGTCTGTGCAAGTTTGAAGATCATTTTCAAGCATGAAATGCAACAGAAGTACAGGTTTAAGGGTCACATTCACACTTGACCTAGCATCAGTTGAGGTATTCAGCTGATCAAATAGCAAGGTGTATTAAATCACCTTGAACTCCATTGCCTAATCTGACAAGGTCTCATTCCATGAACTGCAGTATAGACATCCAGCATCCACACGAACTCCTACCTATAGGTAACTTGATTTAGAACTGAATGCTACCTCAAAAAGTTGACCCTTTTCTTGTAAGATTGCATAAAAGCCCTAACCTCTCTAATCCTTGCTTTTAGCATGTGTCTGAGTTACAACAGGATTGCAGGCAATCATAACAAGATTGTACACAATTGGATTTTGAAGACTTGACTGGACCTGCAATCTGTAGTAGTTTCCACAAGGTTTTGTCTTACCAAAACTGTCACCACATCAAGACATTAATTTTTTTTAATGTGTACAGGAGCCTAAAGAACACAGATGAGGAAGTTAATTCAAATGCACAACCAGCCTCAAGTAGAAGTTGAATGTAACTCCTGGTACTATCTTAAATTTCATAAAGCAGACAAAATTCAGGCTGTCTTGATTATTCTCTCACTTATCAAGGTCCAGACAAAAAACATTTAGGCCAACTAGCTCTAGCATGAGCTATTAGGCCTGTTAACACTGACAAGGTTTAAGCAAGACAAAAGGTCCCAGCTAAAGGATATAAATATATAGCACCACAGAAGCAACCAAGAGCAGTTAGGTAGGAGGCAAGTTAAGCACATCACCAGACACCAACTGTTTGCGCACTAAACAGAAGATGAGAAACTCTTAAGGCTTTTTCACAGAGAGCAAAGATGCCCAAAAAAGTGAAATACCCTACTTTTGAATCTGCAGTCTACCAGATTCTTTTCTAATAGAAACCAAGCTGCTGTGAACTTCAGTTGAATAGCTTTCTGCTGCAGTTAACCTGTCACCTTCCAGGGCTGTCAGAGGTAACAAGGCTGAATTTACACAGGACCCAGCTACTAGCCCATGAGAATATATCTGACAAGACAGGTAATGTGAGCAGGTATTACAATGCCAAGGTGATCAGATCAGAGCTAGGACTGCGTGACCTGTGTTGAAGCTATTATGATTTATTCAATGAGTCAGAGTTAGAGAGTAGTTTTAAAGAGGGGAAAGGGCAGTGAAATACTTAAAGGAAACGTAGTTAACCATGCGTCAGGTCCAGTAAGCTGTTTGAATGGGGTAGTGCACTGGTGGGCTGTTTTGGTCCAGAGACCACATTTATCAAAAAATTATGGTATTTCATTAATCCTATCTATATACCTAAAGAGCAGAGATATCTTTGCTTGCCAGAGTCATCACTGGCAAATATAAACAGATACTTTCTGCTAGCAAAATCACTTACATTTGTAGTTAGTTTCGTTTTCAGATATTAAATCCTTTTAAGGACTTTAGTAACTTGTTTTTTCCACCCTGTTTAAAAGCAGGAGCATTTATTTGGGGAAGCACTATTGTATTCATAAAGTTGAAACAAACTTTGTTTTTCCTTACCACTTTCTGGATACCCAAGTTTGTCAGGTTCAACTCTAACTAGTACCCAATGCTAATTTCACAGATTTATCAATTAATTGTAGCAGTCTGGTCAGCTTCAAACAGCAGATTCTCAATTCACTAACACCAAAAAGACTGTAGCTCCTGAAAGACTGGAAGTATCTTTTTGTTCAAGATTAGCACAATAGCCACATTGGTGTGGACTACAGATATACAGAAAGATGCCTACTTGCTAGAACTGCTCTAAATTCAATATTCAGATGAAGAGCATTTTGCAGATTTCATCCATATTTAAGTCTTAAGTTTCATTCTCCTGAAGCATTTGTCACCAATCCTCATCAGCAGGAAAAGAAAATTGCTCTTAAGTCAGAACCAAGTCTTTTAACCATTTTTGAGGAACTACCACTTGGTAATCTTCTACAAGTGACACATTTGTACTACCACCTCTTGTAAGCAAAATGGTCTAGAAAACTGCACACACACACAGAGGAGAATAGCATAGAGGCGTAAAGCATTTACATGAAGCATCACTTCATGTTTTAGAAGCACCACATAATACTTTCTGTTTAAGTTCTACAGAATCTGAATGCAGCTCAGTGATACCAGGATGACTGGCATAATTCCCTATCTACCCCAAAAGACTTGGAAAAGCATCCCTAATTTCTGAGCCCTCCTCTGAACACACCTAACAGGAAGGTTAGACTTCAGAGCAAACATTAGGATCCAAAAAGACTTTGTTCCCCTGTGTACAGCCATTCAAAACTCACATCGCTCACTGCAAACTACAGTATTCCAGGATAAGGCTCAGTTTGCCATGTTGAAGCTATGTCACTCCATACAGTGTATTTAAATTTATTAGATCTCATACTACTACAAGACTGGTTTTTGTAAACAAGTGATACTAAACTGCAGTGACTGCTTGTGGTTTAGAGTGGATGTTTTTCAAAGAAGATCTAGAGTACCTGTCATAACTCTGACTTCATACTCACCTCCCAGACTGTTCTTATACAGTGAGAGATTTTAATGCCTTTTGACTATAAAGAGTTTTTAATGCGTAAGCTTTAACATATATATTCATCTATGTAATAAAATGGAATTTTCTAAAAATTGAACCCCCTATATTGGGGTAAAAATATTCTTAAATAGAAAATACCCAGGGTTTTATTCACTCTGGCAGAAGGGAGGTTTGTGCAAGTAGATATATTATTACTCTGCTTTTCTATGGAGAAAGTCCTAGTGGAGACACAGGAACCCACATGGCATGTCTATTTTGCATAGCAGTTATAGTCTGTGCTCCCTGGAACCTGGTGGTCTAAACAAACATACAGGATTACATCAAAGTTCTATCTGGATATAAACTCAGGTTTCTTTCCATAGCATATACCAAACTAATCCAGCTCAAAGACTGTCTCCATGAACCAAAACTACTGAGCACACAGCAGAGCATACCTGCCCGTTCAGACAGCAAGGGCTTTCTTACTAGCTATTCTAAATAAGAATTTCAGTGTTTACTTTAATGAAAGTTGACACGATGTAAAGAAGCAGAAGCATCTTTCTAAAGGTCCTGTTTTCCCTCTTAATATTCATTTTGCCTGTTTTTCTCTTGAGTTCAAGTATCTACAGATCAATACCTATAAGAAAAACATCCTGATTACAAACACTGACCATGTAAACTTCCTCTGTACTTTACATTTCCATCTATGTTTCTCTGTTTGTACATTGCTCTTCCCAGTGATAAAGATTACTTAAGTCAGGGTTCCAAAGAGGTGCCCACATAAGTGGTATGCAATCTTGAACTCACTGAAGCAGTACTTCATGAAAGTTTGAACAGCAGTAAAGCAATCCCTGCAAGTTCCCCAGCATAGTGTGTGACAAAAACACTGACAGCATGGAAAAATAAAGAAGTCTTCCTAAACAAATGGAGAAAGGAATAAAGGAAATCTTTTATTGCATGAGTAGAAACAGTCTTGAAATTTCTAATAGGAAGAAAAAGCCATTTCAAGTAAAAATGCTAATTTGATTCTCATAACATTAGCCTTAAAATTTAAAGGGAATCAAAGGAATAAAGTTCCACGGCTTACTGAATGTAGAATAAATGCTTCCAGGTAGCAATGTTTTAGTGCAGGATAATATTTGGCAGTAAAGTGTTAAGAATTAATGGTGGTCAAGGATATTAACAAAACAGTCCCTACTCCTCTAGAATATACTGCATAATTTAGGAGCATAGCTATAACTAATTCAAGACTAACAATGGTTGAACTAACAAAGGCTGAAACTTAAGAGGATGAGAAGGAAAAATTTACACAGCAAGTTCCTTTAATGGAACATTTTAAGCTGCACTTCTCTATCTATAATAAGAAAGTTTCAAAACCTGGCATCAGAGTCAACTTAAATATATTCCATTCCTCTTGCTGTTCTGAAGAGGAGGATCCTGCTATCCTGAGAATACAATTGATTTATCATTTGTTCTCAACATACTATTTTGTATGTAACCAGCACTACTTTCCTGCACATTTATTACAACAAGAACTATTCCTACCTTAGAACTTCCACAGAACAGGCTTGATTAATAGTTTTAAGTGTAACAGTTAAACTAGTTAAGGTATTAGTAGAAAATCTTTTATAAGCACTTAGATTTATCAAGTATGAAAATTGGGCTTACCTTAGGGAATTGTTTTACTGGAATCAAAACTTTTTGTCCCAGCTTCATATTTTTATTGATGACTACATCAATATATTTTTCTTCTTCCTTTCCTTCTCCTTTTTGGAATTTTTCAATTTCTGTTAAAGGAAAAAAGTTAGTTATTTTCTCAGTTTAACATAACAATCTAAAAGCTGAGAATCTTCAAAGTCAGCATAAATTACAACCTTTAAAACTAATACTATATTGCATAATACATGCAGCATATTGTGTAATTAATACTTATAATTAGTTACGCAAGTCAATAGGATAACCACATTTTGCTTGTTCAGTCTATTTTAATATTTACATTCATATCAGCACCATGAATTAGCATTGCAAGCATTTTAAATGCTAACTTTTAACTTAATGCTTAAGGTACATTTTACAACTCAAGCAGTAAAAACTCTTCTTCAATAACTTTATTCACTTTTAAATTTGAAAACTTACAGCATAATACTTGACTATTTTATTCCTCTATACTATAAACATAGTATGGAATTTTAATGGTTGTTGTCTACAGTGCACTTTTGAACAAATGTCAAATCAATCTTTCAAAATTTCAGGAATGTAATTGAGACACATAGATCACCTAAAAATCTGAGATTAGTGTTATATCAATGACAACTTAAAAACTCAGGCTGCATGACTACTCAGTCTAGAGAATCATAATCAAGAATCAGTTCTGTAGGTAATTCTCTACAAATTTGACCCTCCAGTGTGCTAATGAAAAATAGCAGATTTAGTTTCATTAGTGGGGAAATTTGAACATAAAAAGAAACTGAAAGTGAAGCACTGCTGGAACCCTTTGCTGGACTGGAGTCCAGCACATTGTGAGCTGCTTGTTAAACATGTCAGCACAGGACATTCCAAAATCCAATCAATTGCAGAAGCACAACAGTAGTTCCTCTATGGACATCTAGCATTTGTGCTCCCAGATCTTCAAATATCTTGTTAGCTTTTCACAAAACACCCTTCGATTCTACTTAACCAGTAGAAACTAATGAAATTTATCAATACTTTGAAGTTTCTTTAGTGGGAATGTGATATTATGTCAACAGAAGTCAGTAACAAAAATTCGAGTGCAAAGAAACTCAAATATAGAAGTATCCTTGAAGTACACTTTAAAAGACAATTTAGTCAGAAATAGTAAAGCAACACATTTCTTACTACTAAAAAACCCGTGCATCATTAGCAGCTCTGTTTAATACCAGTCCATTCCCATTTACCACAAGAATTAAGATGCTAACGTCTTTCCCAATAACTGAAACTCCAAGTGTTATGCATTTTTTCACCTTAGTAGCACAGCACAGGAAATACAATTGCATTTATTCAAGGTAGTGTTCAGTGACTGAAGGACTAAAAGCCAAACTAGCCTCAGACTACCTAAAGGCTTCTGAAACATCCTTCCCCAGCTGTACTTTCAAATCTTCTCGGCAAGTCCCTAGGAAGTTTGATTCATATGGATTCTAGCAATGTAAATCTTGAGTCCTAGTCTGTAAAGCAATCTTCCTCTAAAGTGCCTTTTAAGTTGCAGCATGCTCAGAAAAAACTTCAAATCCCTCAGCCCACAGGCTAATCACAACTACTGAGGAGCATATTTTAACAGCTGAATCCAAGTAAAAGTGAAATTCAGATGTTTTTAGACACCACTTCATGGATTACAAGTATGAGTAATTAAGTGATCCAAAGTTCCATTGAAATTAATTTCCAGATGAAATTAAGACTGAAATTTTATAGTGCGTGATGTTCCCACTCAAAGCAGGTGGCTGGTATTTTTTAGAAGTTTAAGTTTCTGAATATCACATTCAGACATAGAAGTGTAGCACTGTCACAGCCACCCAAATACAAATAAACTACTTTTAACATCCCTGATTCCTGATGTAACAAGGGCAGTTACAATACAGCTCTGTTTCTCTTTGAAAACTAGATACTTAGATGTTTGTGCATTTTAGGAGTAAAAACAGAACCATGACACTGATTTTTAATACTGCTGTTGGTACACACAATTAACAGTATAAATACTCAAAGCTGTGACCAGAAGTATGCTGCTCTTCAGCAATATTTTATACCAAGAAATACCAGGGGTTTTTTTATTAATATATCCACTGCCTTATTATTGAAGCAAATGCAGTTACAACAAAGCTTAATGACTTCAGTTAGTATTGACTTTAAATGTTAGGATTAGAATTTGTTCAGAAAATCAGAAATGCACAGTTCAACTCTATTCAAGATTAAAAATTAAATTAATGCACCGTACTGTAGTATTGAGAATAGATCAGTGAAGACTCCTGGTAGTTATATTGATACAAGTGAAGGACTTAGTTCTGAAATAATCTAAACTTACAAAATAAAAGTACCTTTAACAAAGCCCACTATATTTTTATGAACTGGTAAAGCTAAAAATTTGATTTCTCCTGTTGAGTCATACACTATTGTACACAACTGCATAGTATGGCATACACTGCAATCCCCTTGCCCACCTGAAAATTTAATCTCAAAAATCCCATTTCTGTAAGTAATAAGGAATTCCAAATTAGAATCACAAATTTATGAACAGTAGTTTAAGGACCTTATTATAAATTGCCAAGAAATAAACCTGAAAGTGAGTTTTCTTTCAGGAACATTCAGAGGCCTCAAAAGGACTTGTCAAGGTTAAAGTTATTTGAAGAGTTAAGAACAGAGTTCTAACAGTATTTCAGTAACATTCCTCAGATTAGTAGCTGCATAAATTCCTTAAGATCAATACACTGTTGTTTGCATTTCCTAAATATTTTAGCTTACATAAGTTATTTCAATTCAGTATTTGACAAACTTAACTGCAACTTGATTAATGCTAGATACACTCATAACTCCACAGTATTTTGATTTACTTAATATAAAAAAATTTGAAGGCATGAAAAGAACATTTCCTTCTTGTTCTAGTAATCACTCAAAGCGGCCAAAGTAAATATTAAAACAAATCTGTTCATTACTCTGAAGATCAGTTTTCCTACTCCACATAAAATGGTCAATAAAAAGTATGTAGTTAAGAACAATCATTTCTTTAACTTTCACTGTCTAATCAACCTTCCATTTGCTTCAAGAAGCTACTGAAACCTCTAGGGTAGTGCCAAACAACCTGCAAAATGGATCACAATTTCTACCATTTGTTGTAAAGTCAAATGACTTTGTTTTCTTCTAATAAACAGCCATAGCACTATGAAATAAGAATTTTTTCTTAATATGGTCCACAGTTATTCAAACTGACTTAAGGCTTTATGCTATAAGGCTTTTGTTTTGAATGAACGAAGTCAAAGCCACTGAATTACTGAAAATTTGTCTTCCATCGAAGCCACATTTTCTCATTTTTCTGTTTTTTCTTGTCATTTCTTTGCATTTAAATCCAAAATGAATATGAAAAAGTATTAGAACTTAAGCATCCAGATATTGCATGAGCTGTGGAAATATATCACACACATCAAGCTTTAGATAATTAGGGAAAAATCATGCCAGATCACACAGGAAATCCAATCAGATTTTCAAGGTCAAATGGATAGTAAGATTTGCCTTTTCCTAATCCTTAGATTACATTCTGTACTGCTTAGCTATATGAAGCAACGACATCTCCTAGATCACAAAGAGTAAATAAACATGTGATTGAAGCTTCCATAATGCTAGAGATTAAAATCTCATGTTCTTAAACTAAGGATGACGCTAATGCAACAGTCCAGGAATTTAACTGGATGAAGTAATAATTGCATGGATTTTTCTTTACATTTAATCATAGCAGAGAGATTTAAGCAATGATTACTCCTCAGTTAATTCAAATAACATTGCTAGATACATCAGATAATGACAAAGTAGAATTGTTTCACATTAATCTTTAGGTAGAATTAATCTTCCTGTGGCAGAACTACAAGCCAGGATTCCAGTTCCCTCTAAGCTAATATAAGTACTTGTGTTTTATGTAGAACGAAGTGAAGCTCTGTATTTGTCTGCAGTAAATCAATATAATCAATGTAAGATCAAATGTCAAACTCAAAGTAAAAGTTTATTGCATTTGTCCTTAATACAATGTTTCCAAAACACAAGATCAGGAGAAACAGGAACCAGGTAGATTTGTCTGCAGATCCTTAAGAAATATTCTGCTATTTTTCCTTAGATTCAGAAGTCTTATCAGACACCTTGCAAAATCTAAATAATTTCATATTGATTTTTTCTACTTCAAATGGAAGAACAAGTAAAGAATCCAAGAATTCTTTGGATTTAGGACATCCAAATGATCATGGCTTTAGAAAACCTAAGGGGTTGGTAGAACTGCACTGCAATTTCACTAGAAATAGTTTCCACATTCATTTTCAAAATGAAAATATTGTAATAACATTACCCTTTATAAATACTCCTAAATAATGCCTGACAAATACACTTGAGTGATTTTGGAAGTTACTAACACTATATAACAGCAAGATATTCTGCTTTATTTGGACAATTCCAATTTTATTAGCTTGTAGTTAAGAAACAAAAGTCAAAATTTAGACCAAGTCAACCAAATAAATTTGTTATACAACTATTGAAGCATGCCCAACAATAGCACTTCTCAGTTCATTCTCAAGACTTCAGAGTTGTCTTAGAAAAAAGACACCAACACACCATCTTCAGTTGAGAAAGCTCTTAAGTCAAATTGAAGGCTGTGGAAGTATCTTTATATACCTTCCCTGTCTTTTTACTTCTATGAATATGAAACTGCTGTTGACCATTGCTGGAGATACCCATCTACCTCAGTGTGTTGTATCTGGTCTGACAGTATGATTCATTATGATTTCACATTAGAAAAAATGGTACCACAAAAAACAGACTTTGGCTTATTAGTTTGCTTCTACAGGAAGAGGGGGACTCCAAGACAGTTGTAGCAAAGTTTCACAGCAAAAATAGTTTTTCCTGAACAGATGAAAAAACATGGACAATATTGGTTCAGTTTCCTCAAATTTTCTACAGTCCTTCCAGTCCAGAGTATCAGTAGTACTTCTGAAACAGTCTTTTGGATTAAAACATTACTTTACAGAATGCTGGAGAATTTTACACATGGTATACTGTATATTTGAAACTTTTCATTGCGACAAATTCATACTTGTATCAGAAGGTACAGTTTAAGGACACTTTTCTGAAAACACTGGAAGTTAGAACTTCTGCACAGAAGATAAATCACAGAAAATATGCTATGCTGGATGTTGTTTTAATGCTCAGTCCTTCCATGACTTATTCTGGTAAATCCAAAGTGCAGTAATATAGGATGATGAGACCAACAAGAGTTTAATTTTGATGACATTGACAAGAGCTTAATCTCATTGTCATAGC
The DNA here is from genome assembly GCA_013400195.1 of Aramus guarauna. Lineage (NCBI taxonomy): Eukaryota > Metazoa > Chordata > Aves > Gruiformes > Aramidae > Aramus > Aramus guarauna. Next base: position 426,022 of record VXBL01002146.1, on the reverse strand, counting down.
AAAACAGTCTTGACTGTGCTTCAGATTATACATAACTTACACTGGACTCCTTTATTCCCTTACCATTAATGGAGTGATTAAATTATCTGAAACAGTTCTTCAACAAATATTTCTTGTTTTTTCAGACAAAAAATACTGCACAAAATGAACCTAAATCAAAAATCACCACACTACAGCTCTAATACATTTCAAAGGCTTTCTGAAATAAACTCCACATTTCCTGAAGGCAGACTCTAAAAGACCTACTACTCACTGTCCCTGTCCTCTTGATCAGTATGAAGTTGGATGACTCAACTTTTGCACTAAGCAAAAGAGGTAAACTTAGCCTCAAAGCATTTTCTCTGTGTATATATATTCAAAGGATGCGGAATTCCTCAATTTGAGTTGTACATAGCATCCCAATATCCCAGAACAATTGAGCAGCAACTGAACATTTTCTGATGTAAATATTTTCCACCCACAAGATTTTTCCAAAGCAAATACTGTTTTGTGTATCTTCAGAAAAAGTCAAAGAACTAAAGTAATCAGGCAAACAAAAATAGCCTCAAAAATTTAAAAACAAGGGGGTTAAATATGTGGAATGGTTACATCTAGATCCATCCAGAATGAGTCTAAGACTTAAATCAAAAATGCAATAAAATTTTCAGTTTTTAATGCAGCTGCTCTATTACTGCATCCATCCCCATTCTTCTATGAACTTCAGAAAACTCCACCTATCCTCCTCAGCCATCATTTTGATACATTAAAAAGCCTTTTTAAATCACAAATTTAGCCTCCACAGTAGGTTCTAGTTCTGAACTGGCATTAGTAATACATTAAGAGTAGGAGCATTAACTGTGCATAAGAAACATGGGAATTTGTTTCAACAAATGCAATTATTACAATAGTGGAATTCAGAATAACTGTCTTTTATATGCCACCTTAATTTTGCAGCAGCAACTGACAATGAATCTAATTTGAATTTACAATAAAATGAGTGGTTCATGCTAGACTGATGTCTATAACATTCAGCATACTCAAATAATATCCCTGTTGAAGGACTTAAACCAATCTTTAAATTGCATTCACAGGCATTGTAAGTTCTATTTCACAGTTTAAGTACTACTGTCTGCACTGATCTGAAAATACATTTCAGTCACCAATATGACAAATATTTTGAATAGGCCTTTTTATTTAAGCAATTCAAAGCTAATTGAACACCTATTACCTTCACTTCAAAAATGACTCCACTAAAATCTGTTCAGACTGATTAATATTAGCAATAAAGTACCACAGTAGAAACTGTCAAAAGTAACACTAAGATATTAACAGATGTTCAGTCTTGCTCAAGAAAAAACAAGATGTAAACACAGGCTTCAGTCTTGTATACCCACCCTACTCCACTGAAAATTACTATTTATGTCATTATGAAGAGAGTTTCTGAACTTACAACAAAGTGCTACAATTTCCTGTGATTTACCTACTGTTGACAGCTTTCTTCAAACATGAAGATTTCTACATTAGCAAGGTCAGGAATTCACTAACTACAAGAATTTCAACACATTTGTTCCATAACTCAAAACCAAAAAACCCAAAGGCAACTTAAATATATGCAGAAAAACAGTACCCAATGCCCTACACAAGTACTTCAAACCTGGATGCTACATCCTATCAAGACAAAAATACTTGACTGCCATATTCCTCCCTGCTTCAGGAACACCTAATCTTGCTGCCCGAGTATTGGCAAGAGCATTGGCTTTTCTCCTGCTTAGAGCAGGAGACTAGACCTTCAGAGGTTTCTTAAAGCCTCAGGCACTTTCTAATTCTTCCTATAATAACGTGTCTGAAGAGGGACTCATTGTCTTGTTTTTAATCTACTATATGTACTGCACAATAGCCTGCAGTAATACAATTCAGATTCACAGATTGGTAGGGGTTGGAAGGCACCTCTAGAGATCATCTAATCCAAAGCCCCTGCTACAGCAGGATCACTTGGAGCATGATGCACAGGACAGCATCCAGGCAGGTTTTGATTATCTCCAGAGAAGGAGACTCCACAACCTCTCTGGGCAGTCTGTTCCAGTGCTCAGTCACCCTCAAAGTAAAGAAGTTTTTGCTCATGTTCAGATGGAACTTCCTGTGTTCTAGTTTGTGCCTGTTGCCCCTTGTCCTGCCACTGGCTACCACAGAGAAGAGTCTGTCCCCTTCCTCTAGGCATCCACCCTTTAGATATTTGTAAGCATTGATGAGATCCTCTCAGCCTTCTCTTCTCCAGGCTAAACAGACCCAGCTCTCAGCCTTCCCTCAGAGATGCTGAAGTCCCCTCATCGTCCTTGTAGCCTTCTGCTGGACTCTCCTTAGTAGCTCCCTGTCTTTCTTGACCTGGACACAGTACTCCAGATGTGGCCTCACCAGGGCAGAGTAGAGGCAGAGGATAACCTCCCTCGACCTGCTGGCCACGCTGCTCTTAACACACCCCAGGATATCATTGGCCTTTAGATCACAAGGGCACATTGCTGGCTCATGCTTAACTTGTTGTCCACCAGGACTTCCCAGCAGGTCAACCCCTAACCTGTACTGGTGCCTGGGGTTGTTCTTCCTTAGGTGCAGGACTCTACACACTTGCTCTTACTGAATTTCATATGGTTCCTCTGCCCAGCTCTCTAGTCTGTCCAGGTCTCATTGAAAGGCAATACAGCCTTCTGGTGTGTTGGCCACGCCTCCCAGCTTAGTATTCTCAGTGAATTTGCTAAGGGTACACTGTCCCCTCATCCAGGTCAGTGATGAATATGCTGACCAAGACAGGACCCAGTACTGACCCTTGGGGCACACCACTAGCTACAGGCCTCCAACTAGACTCTGCACCACTTATCACATTCCCTTTCTGCAAGTCATTTTTTGTGCTTCCATATGACAAGACAAGTAGCTCACAAGCCTCAAAGGCAAAGCTTTGGAAGCTCTCTAAACTATTTAGATAGTATGGTAGGAACAAAGTAGAGAAGTTAGTATTGAGTGATCTTTGTTTAGAAGACATTTCTTGTGGAGTTTTAAACATCAGCCTAAAGTAGTTCCCTCAAGCAGGATGTGCAAGCATGACACCTGGCACTATGGATGTAAGCTACTTTGGATGCAAATTTCAAATGTAAAGCCATGACTTGTTATTTCATAAGAGGATCCAACATACAGATCCTCTTAAACGACTTGGGGCATAGCGTTTAGACAAAATGAAGTTAATGTTTTGTATCAAGAGCCCTTACAAAAAGCTGTTCCATCTTTTTCATTTATATGTATGAACACGATCAGGTAGCCCTTAAAAAAGATTTGTCATCTTGGTGAGTAATCAAGAAAGGTCTAGATCCTCTCTTCCTTATTATGTACATAGCACTACTCAAACTTCATGATACTTTTGACAACTTTCACAAGAGCAGCATATTTCAGATCTCATTTGAAAAATGGATAACACCTGCAGCTCTTAATATGCATATATCACATTTTAAACTATTGTCAAGTTGAAACACTAGCCATAACACATCTAGTTATTGAACCATAAAGCAGACATGCTTGAGCACTATTAAAGACCACACTTAAAGATTTTTAGGGCACTGGCAAAGACAAATAGTCTAAAAAGTTGCTGACAGATTCAATAAAACCACATTTAAGACTGGAAGATATCTATACTACCAAAACGCATCTTAGTGGGGTATCTTCCATCCCCTATTTTGTATAATTCAGTTATACAAATAAGCATACAACTGTTTAACTAGCATTATGCAAGATTTATGTAGCCATCAGCAAGACAAAGCAGTGTAATCTTCCCCTAGTTCTCAAAATATTTTTAGCAACTCAAGAGTTTGGCCAACACCCTTCATCCCAACAGAAGACCAGGGTACAGCCTCACACTCTGGCAATTCTTAATTTAGAAATGTGTCATATCCTATTGATAAATTCTAATAAAGCACAATTCACACCCGTAAGTCACAATTCAAGTCATCACTGAACCAGAAATTTCAGGAAATATCCACAAGCACTGAGGAAGCTGCTGACATCAGGCCACTGTTTATCATAGAATCATTTAGGTTGGAAAAGAACCTTAAGATCATCAAGTCCAACCTTTAACCTACCACTGCCATGTCCAACCACTAAACTACATATCTTAAAAAATACCTCCAAGGATGATCACTCAACCACTTCCCTGGGAAGCCTGTTCCACTGACCAATAACCCTTTTGGTAAAGAATCTTTTCCTAATATCCAACATCTCCAGCAAAACTTGAGGCCATTTCCTCTTATCCCATGGCCTGTTAATTCATAGAAGAAATCAACACCCACCTGGCTAAAACCTCCTTTCAGGTAGTTGTAGGGAACAATAAGGTCTGCCCTCAGCCTCCTGTTCTCCAGGCTAAACAACCCCAGTTCCCTCAGCTGCTCCTCACACTTGTGCTCTAGACTCTTCACCAGCTTCATTGCCCTTCTTTGGATACACTCCAGCACTTCAATGTCTTTCTTATAGTGAGGGGCCCACAACAGAGCACAGTATTCAAGGTGCAACCTCACCAGTGCTGGCCCTTCTAATTTTCTCCCTGTATAACCTCATGACATCCTTGTAGCCCCCCTGAGCTGCCTGCCCCTTCTTCCAAAGACCGTAAACTCTCCTTTTTTCCTCCTGAGTTCCAGTCAAATCTCTGTTCAGCCAGGCCAGTCATCTTCCCTGACCACTCATCTTTCAGCACATGGGGATAGCCTGCTCTTGCGCCTTTAAGATGTCCTTCTTGAAGGACATCCAGCTTTCCTGGACTCCTTTGCCCTTCACATGACTGCCTCCCAAGGAACTCTGTCAAGCAGGCCCCCATCAGGCCAAAGTCTGCCCTCTGGAAGTCCAAGGTAGCAGTTCTGCTGATCCACCTCCTTACTTATCCAAGAATAAAAACCTACCATTTCATGATTGCTATGCCCAAGACAGCCTTTTTAAAGGTCATGGTTATCAGGGAACATTCTTGATGACTGAAGCAAAGCAAGTATCAGTCCTATCTTCAAGAGCAAGTAGGACGATCCAGAGATTATCAGGATGGTAAGACTCACCACAATCCCTTGGAAAGTGATGCAGTGAACAGCCCTGGGAAACCATTTCCAAGAATAAAGGACAAGGTAATTGTGAGTAGTCTTCATGGATTTATCTACAAACTAAGAGCCTTCATCTATGAGTACCTCCACTGTCAGACAAAAGCAGCTGATGTTGTCCATCTAATCTGTAGTAGGGCTTTTGACTGTCTCCCATATCATCCTCATGTCAACTGATGACGTACAGGCTAGAGAAACGAACAGCAAGATGGGACTCAGAACTGACCTGCCTAGCTCAAAGGGTTTAGTTAGCAGCATCACAACAAGTCCAGCTGGGGACCAGACACTAGTGGTGTGCTCTGAGGGTCAATACTGTTTAACATAAATGACCTGGATCATGGGACAGAGTGCATATTCAGCAAGTTTACAGTAATGGAAAACTGGAGAAGTGAGTCAAACAGAGGCTTGCAATGATGCTTACAAGTACATTGTCGTCTGCCTGTTTGTCCAGCTTGTCAATCTCATTTAGTTCAAAGGAAAGTGCAAAATCCTGCCCCCATGGAAGAATAACCCCATGCACCTGAATGGGCTAGCAACCAAACACCTAAAAAGCAGCTTTGCAGAAGACGACCTGGGAGTCCTAACAAGCTGAACACTAGACAGGAATGCATGCTCAAAGGCCATCATCTTGCACTGCACTAGAACAGCATTGCCAGCACCCTGAAGGTGGTGATCCTTCCTTTCTACTCAGCACTGGTGCAAGTTTTAGCAAGCTACTTGATTTCTACTGTTTTGCAGAAAAGAGTTTTGAAAGGCTTTTTGAAAGATTTGTTCCATCTTTGGTATTTTTTTAAAGAATACTACTTCTAGTGAATTCTGTCCCCATCTCATATGGGGAGATGTCCCCATCTCATACTTTAGCTTAAAAAGGTGTGATTTGTTACCTGGAAGCATGCTAGAAATTCGTGTTGCATCATAAATTACATGTGCTCAAACAGTCCAGAAACAGATTTGGACAGATTCTGTGTACAGGAGTCTTGTTTCCCTTCTCCATAGCCCCACCATTACCCTGCTTTGCATGACTAGAAGGGTACACTTACTTCCAAAGTCACATATCTCTTCCCGCTGTTTCCCAAAATACCATGCTGTCTAAAATACATTTCTGTGCAACAAAAATTTATTGTTCATATTTCAGTGTTGGGGAAAGGAACAAAGATGAGGCTATCACAAGCACCTGTAATGCATCTAAATTCTTACACCAAATTCAGTGAACCTCAGAAGTTGCACCAGACAACTCAGAAAACTCACACCCACTGGATCCAATATAGCCATTACCAACAAGTATAACCTCACTCTTACTACAGAAATTCAGAAAAACATCTGTAAGTTCTGTGACACTGCACTGGTCAAGTGTACTAGCAAAATGAATGCTACCACTACTCTGGTGCCTGTAAAAGGTTAGCTATTAAAAACTGTATCTGCTGGAGTAACCTTCATGCATATCTCTGTTGACTCAACCTGCTGTTCCTAAGTTTCTCAGCTTGTTGATTCTAACACAAGTTTCCTGGTCATTTGATGTAAATTGTTCTGATAAAGTTCCAGCAATCTGTCTGCAAGTTTGTCTTCTAAAGCACAAGCTATTGATGTGTAAGCACCACACATGAAAAGGTAAACTTGTACTGAAAGAACACGAAACCACAGGTGAATGTGAAGGGACATAACATTGTGGATGGGTGGTATTTTAATACATAAAACAAATAGAGCTGAGAATTTGAAAAATGCTTTCAGAATACTTATGAAAAAGGTAATAACCCAGACATCCTAAAGCATTTGTGTATTCTGGTCCACAGATGTATGAGAAACCTATGGAGGTTAAGCCGTTAGTTGGTGCATGTAGAAGGTGGCTAATTCCAGCACACCACTCTGGACTAATTTAACACCTCTAATGCTTCAGAAGGCCTTTACTGCCACTGCCAGCAGACAAGAGGCAAAACACTACTTTTGATACAATTATTGTAGGCAGTACTTTTATTTGTCATCTATTACAGTCCTTGGCTGCAGTAATATAGCTTGGCAGAAAAAACATAAAGGCAGCTTTAAAAAAGCATGTGTAAATTTTATGTATGAACTTCAACATGAATTGAATGTTAAAAACTCTTAGCATCCAAGTTAAAAACTAACTAGCAGAGCAGTAACATTAATTACTATCCCTTCCACATGCTCAATAGCAAGTGAATTCAAATATCTTTTGTTTGTGAAGATGTATATTACAAAGTTAAGCGGATCACTACCACATTCAGTTTCCAAATATTATTCCACTAAACTTATTCCCAAAATCAGTTGAATCACTTAATGGAATTTTAGACCCAGATCACACTTCCCTAGAAGCATGATAAACCTTGAAAGTCCATCTTAGGGATTCATTCCAGCTGCAACTCATAAGGGAAGGAACTAACATCTGATAAGACCAGTTTCTCCAGGAAAGATCTAAGCCTGCAGTAAGCCTGTTCTCTGCTTGAGGAAAGCCATCTTCCAACTTTTATGGCATCTGCTGGAGAAAGTTTCTTAAACTAGTATTTCTAGCATTCACCTAATAGAACATCACTCAATTTTCCAAATTTAAGAAAAAAGAAAATAGACCTTCATTATTTATACCTGCATAAATATCTGAACTACCAACTTGTGCCAGTAAGCTTTTGCTGAAACATACCTTGTAAAGAAAGTTAAGAAATACCACAGTTTTAGTAGCATTTATGGTCTGGTTTTACTTGCTATATGAAACAGCTCTGAATTATAATTTTTTTCTAAAGAAAGTATCTTCATGTTTAGCTTAAGTAAAACTAAACCGTTCCTGTTAAGTCATATTTCAGGTTAGTAAATTTGTTTTAGAAAAGCATGTTTCTTCAGTAAAAAGCATTTTTAAAGCCCAAGGTCAAGTTTCTTTCCAACAGGCATGGTTATGTCACAGCTGTAAGCAGAATGCCTGCGTGATGTTCTGTGCAACTACTCAGAAGTCAAGATATTGCAAATTCATTTGTCATACAAATTTTGATGACAGTTTAAAATCAAGTGGTTATATGGAAGTGGAAAGTGTGATGCCTCAGTTTTACTGCAGTTTCAGAAGTCATTTTCTTGTAGTTATGAATGAATTTATTTTAGAAGTGTTACTGTTTTAGTTAATCCCACTAATTTCAAAATCCCAGCCTTCACTGAACACTGCAACTTGTTTCCCCAGTGATGATTGTTGTTATGAATTTTATGGCAGTAATTCCTATATATAAAAGTTCAAATAACAGACTTCAGTACATTTCCACAGATTTTACACAGAATAATCAACTACTAGAAAGTGTCACATGCACAAGGCAGCCAACATCTTTAAGCACAGTGGAAGAATTCAGCCAGGGAAGTACACCTACATTTAAACTGAGACACCAAATCTGAATTGGTCTTATTGATATGAGTAGTGCTAGGAAACCACAGAAGCTGCTACTAACCAGACTCCTGCCCTACCTGTCCCCCCACTTGCTTTCATAATCACATATATTCAAGTTTCTGCTCTTTCATCACTTCTGTCTGCCAAGAAACAATAAGAGAAGTGCCAACACCAAGAGCCTGAGGTGCCATTACTTCTTGGTTCAGTGATGTTTGAATTGTTTCTCTAAGGGAAAGGAAATTTTGGTGCTCCACTTTGCAAAAGAATAAAGCTACCTTCTAGACATGGCAAAGGACAAAAAGGATGCATTTAAAAAATGCAGTTGCCTAAGAAATTCAGGGTCTGGGTGTCCAAAGGAAAAAGGACAGTCAATACAGTAACAATACGGTAGACTGTTCTATCACTCCTTGCTACTAGAGAGCAGCAAAGCATAAAAGCATATTTGGGAAGGACAAGAGACCAAAAACGGTCACAGCAGGTACTTACGATCCCATGAATTAAGTCTTCCTAAAGAATGGTTCATGTAAATATTAAGTTTCAAATCTCACTTCCCTTGGATTCATTTATTTTAGAGCAAGTGCATTAATGACTTGCCTAATTACAAACAGAATAACCACCTAAAATGCTGGAATGTGTTACTTCACATAATAAATCAGGAAAGAATATTTAACAAGGGAGAAGTTAAACTCTTCCTCAAGCCATCACAATAAATACAAGCACAAATACCTCTACCAAATTTGATGTGAAAGTTTAGAGACTCAGTGTTTCAGAGCAAGAAAATACCCAAAATGCTGGAATGAATCCTCATTGAATATAAATGGAATTAAATTACCACAATTGCTCTTTTTTGTAGTATCCCTTTGTGAAGCAACACACAACCAATTTAACAGGTTACTATTCCTATTTGCTATAGCCGTATCTTAAAAATATGAATGTAACACTAAATAATCAGAAAGAATTGGGAATAAGGAAGAGTTTTTCGCCCACTAAATTCATGCAGCTTTTATTTTACCCTTGCATAACAACTTTCTATTGGTAGTACCTCTTGACAAGCAAGGGATTAACTATGTAGCTGGCCAGGAGCATCTATTCTCTTTAATCTATTTTTCTGAAGGGGCCATCTGCTCTTATTTCTTCATTTCATAGCTTGAAATTGAAATGCTACCAGAATAGTGAATGTAATTAGGTACATGTAAAAATCTCTCCCATGTCAGGATAGTTGCCTTGAGGATGAAATACTGTAAGATGAAGTGGGAAAAGGGGTTATTACCAAAAGCTGATCGACTATAATTGATATAGCTCAAATAGCTAGTTAGTCATCAATAAAATTAAGGAAAAGGTGAAGGGAAAACATTCTAACATTTGTTTTATTACAACGCAGCTTGACATCCATTGTAAGTATGCACAGCCATGTTTTAAGGTGCTGAATCTGAATAAAGGGTCTATGTTTATTTTCTGTATTCTCTGCACTCCACTCTTTTCAGATGACTCTGCAAAAAAGCTTCAAATCTCAGCTTTGATAACAGCACCAAAACCTTCCAAATGATGTGCCCAAAAACACCTCATACAAATGCTGACAAGACATGCCTACATGATTAGCATCATTTGCACAGACTTACAAATAATGAGTAGTTACTCCTGAAAAATTTACATACTATAAGTCTGAGCTCCAGCCAGGTATTACTCCAACACAATATTATTAAACAAAGTATTCTGAAGTGACTGTACAGAATGAAACCTATAGTTTTACATCCTGCTTCATCCAAATGGAGGGAAAGTACTTCTGATTCAGTTTTTTCTATTTCACTGTTTTCCCCAGCAAAAAGACCAAGGAGGCTATCCAGCAGAGTATTTTAGTTAGTGCCTGGAGTAGCTAACATCTCAGCATCATCTTCATACAAGCCATCATAACAGGTAGGCTTCTAGCCCAGACAATCAGTCATTAAAAGCTTTGGTCATTGTTTTGGGCACATTGACAAAAGGGATCAGATCAGCTTGGGGACCTACAAGCTACTCCGAGGCAGAAAATACAGTATGTTAGCATAGTGCTCAGCATACCACTGAAGTCTAAACTGGTTAAGAGAGCAAAAAAGGATAATTTGTCTAAAGTTCTTCACAGAGCTGATCTCACAGCCAGCTACTTGCTACTTATTTGATAATGAAACACACATCAGCATTTTTAATTAACCTTATATTGAACTATGAACTATTACTTAGTGTTTTAAACAAGACCTATTATTTCAGATTCTGTAAGTGCATCAATGAACAAATGATTTAAAACAACATTATGGTAGTTTCCCTGCACTCTCCATTTAATCAGCTGATAATAATGGGATATTCTAAGAGATTAAAGTTTAAAAGTCTGGCAAAGTATTTTTTTAAAGCCTCATTCAATACATCAAATTGGACTGACCGATAGCAGTCTTACCAGTTCAAGACTACATCAAGAGCACAGCGCAGAACAAAGCTATTTCAGCTCCCATCCATATTTCAGTTGTGTTTGGAAACCCTGTGTCCAAAGATAACATAGTTCTATCACAGCCACAGCACTGACTCTGTATTTGACTCAAAGTTTGCGATCAAGGTATGAGCAGTAAAGACAAATAGCTCTGAGATGGCTGAGCAGAAAGACACAGCCTATGCTAATTTCAAACGCAGCAGTTACCAGTTAAAACCTTTATACCTTGAGCAATCAACTTTTTATATTCACATAGTGAAGCTACGTGAAAAGCAATACTGACAAAATGATTCCCTGAGCACTGACGTCTCAGTTAACCCAATAGCGGCTTTCAGGAGGGTCCCGCGTTTTAAGATGCGGACAGAAGGCACCTGGCTGCAAGAGTTATTGCGACAAGCGAAACCCGATGGCACCCAGCACTGCTGTGCAGCTCCCGGGCTCCCTCCGGGGGGGCTGACACCCCCCCTTCCCCGGGGAGCCCCGGCAGGGCCGGATCAGCTGCGCGTCGGCTCCCCCTGCTGACGCAGCACCAGCGCTGCACTGACGGCACGGTGCCGTCACGCTGAACAGCCAGGCTGCATTGTATTATAAGTAATTCCAAAAAAAACGGGCTAACAAAGCTCTTCAGAAAAAAGCTCCACGCAAAATTAAAAACGGCGTGATGATTACTCTAATACTTAGCGACCCACGCAATACAGAGTTTCCTGACACAAAGATAGCATCCAAAAACCTTCCTAAGTTACATCTGCAAAATTTCACCATCGCTATGTTTAAGGTGCTCTATAGGTGTGCTACAGAAAAAGCCACTGTGGAACACTTCTGCTCTTCTGAAAATAAGCTCATATTAATACTTCATAATTGCCCAAGAATCCCAAATTCATAGAAAAAAGCTGGAAGAAATCTTAAAAGGTCATTAATTCCCTCACCAGCATTTTATTACTACACTTACATCATTCTCAACATTTGTTTCACATGGTATTAACAAGCTTCTGTGAAGACTTCACATGTCTGCAGGAAAAGTGTCTGAAGAACAGATACCATGATAAATCTTCTGTTGTATGCTTTTATACAGTAGGCCAATAAAAACCTAATCATTTTTCCAGACCATGGATGCATGGTGTAATAAAAAGGTCAAGAGTATATGGTAAGTGAAAAGAATCTTTGAAATCCATTTGTGTTACACAAGACAAACTGGACCACAACAGTCCTTTCCAGTCTTAAGATCTAGTACGAAGGTGCCACATTTCACCTTGCAGACTGGTCAGCATAGGATATCATTAGGATCTCTCTAGAAAAGCAGCGAGGGGTAACTAGCAGTAAAGATACCACTACAACCTCTCTGCTGTAAAGCAGAAAGTGAGGCAGATGAGCTCTTCCACACACATCAGGATTTAAATGGAGAAACTGAGTCAAATCATTAGTTCAAAATCGTTTCCCTTTGAGAAACACCTCTACCTACCACAAAAACTTTGGGGAACCCCTGTACAGAAAGGCAGAAAACTCAGCTGTGTCACTATCTTCTTCCTTGACATTAGGGCTTCCTGATCCTAAAAAGCAGGCTGGAAGTAGTCAAACAGATAATTTGTTAAGTGACAAACCACTCCAGGTTTCTGAACTTCCATGACTGTATAAATGGACCAAGAACTTTGTACTCAATCTGTGTGAAGGCAAATCTAAGCTAGAAAAATCTGTTTCCCTTCCAACTCAGGGAGGGGTATAGCATATAGTCAAGCATAACAAAAAGCCATGAAAGAACCAGACATGATGGACCTTACTGCTTTTCACTTTTGCAAAAGTTAAATCTATGATTTAATATTCCTTTGGAAGTGGCCAGAAGAGGAAAGGACAATTTTTTACTTCACTGGCTTACCCCATAGAGCTGTATCACTCAAATCTACATACAAGGGAACTCATCATTTTGCTTCATAGCAGGAAAAAAAACATGAAAAATATCAGATCCTCAGTATCTGAGGGTTAAGGAGCTCAAGGAGCAGAAACTAGGCTGCTGACCATAGATGCATCAGGATTGGAGGTTCATCACCATCTTCAGTTGACCACCTCTAGTTAATTAGGACAGATCAAAAGGAACCAGTAACAAAAAAAACTTTTGTTCGTTATCAGTTAACAGAAAAGGAGACACATGAAAGGAAGAATGACTGCATTAAAAGCAGTCCTTCCATTTCTACATCTTTAAAAAACATCATTATTATCCCAAAGCATCAGGGAAAGGTGGCTGAAAAATATCTAAAAATTTTTGCTTTGAAACATCTGCTTTCCAGAGTTCTGTTACTGGATAATCAGAGGCAATAAGAGACTGCAGATGCCTTTACTCTCCAAGCATTCAGTAAATGCAGTAGTATTCAATGTCAGAGCAACAGCAGCTATTTTGACTTTTTCCTAGATTCTTTGTCCCATCAATGAAAAGGCATCTTTCCCTACTGACTAGTTATTTTTACAGCCCAAATGGATTAATAAAGTTGAAGAAAACCAGTAAATCCTCAAAGGATTTGCAACTTCAGATTTCCACTGTCACTAAATTATACCAAGATCAGCACAGCAGCAGTTGTTGTAACAAATTTTCTTTTGGATTAAGTGCAAGAACAATAGGTTTACTGAAATGATTTCTAATCTTTTAGGTTTCCAATTATTTTGTCAGGCAATTCTTCCTAGAAAATAAAGACCTATAAAAGAACACCTATATAGGTCAAAAAAGCAAAAGATTTACCAACTACAAGAATTAAACTGACATTTGTTTGCTGCCTTGCAACTTTGTTCCTGTTGAGCTGCTAGCTGAAGCCAAAAGCCTGATAAACACATCAAAATAAGAAATGGAAGGCAGCCAGCAATACAGCAACTGGAAGTAGAGAATAAGAAGGAAAGCCATTTAACTTTCTAGTTTCTTATTAATTTTACCTTGACAATTGGTAAAAGGATGAAAACTGACAAGACAAAAAGAACAGTAAGTGATAAATATGACAAAGTTGAGTTCAAGAAAAGGAATATTTTAAGACAGAACAAACAAGAAATAACACATGGACAGCTCAGCGGTTGAATTACTCAAAAATACAGCTCAGCTTAACAAAAATGTTTCTTTGTTTCACCTCTCCAGTCAGTACTCTTTAATTTGCTCCTTGACAAATAGCCAGCCTATATCTACTGTATATTACAAGTCATTGACAGTTCAGTAAAAAGCCTAACAATTGATTTGAGATCAAATGTCCAGAAACCCATCCCATTTTGAATCAAAGATGTCAAGAGATCCAAAATGTACCAGCTCTTAAATACAAGAGTTAACCATCCATTGCTAAAGCACTGCATTTTTTTCATCTGCACTTTTGGCCAGACATTTCATCACCAGTTTAGAGGTCCTCTTAGCACCTTTATTCACCTCTGAGAAGGGAGTAAGGCACTCAAACACAGGTTAATGATCGCTTTCACAAACCACACTAGCAAGAGGTCTACAGACCTTCTCAAGCCTGCAAAGCATTGTGGTTTTTCCACAATCATCTTGAAGATTAAGACAGACTTCTCTACCTAGAATGTCACAAGAAAATGAAATTCCCTAGTCCATATGCTCTTATGGTCTTTGCTTAAGGCCATAAAGATATTATTTTTCCGGATAGCAATGCACTTGGATCTCACACTTAGCCAGCAATATATGGCTTTTAAGTCATCCCCAGAACTACTATCTCCCCCACCACACAGCTACCATTACACAGGTGAGACCTGCCTTCCCAGGTCTCAGGGGTAGATAACCCCACTTTATCAAGATGCTCCACTTGTCCAGTATAAACATCTGTCCTTTATCATTTCCTATTTGAAAAAGAGTATTAATAATGTAAACATTAAGCTTGCAAGATTCCTGCAGAGCTCAGCTAAGAGCAGTCAGTTAATTCACCATAAAATATTAGGTGTGTCAGTTACCAGTTAATCCATTTAAACATGCTTTTTACTGAAACTGCTAAATACTAATTAAAAAGCCATGCAGTACCACACTGAATACTTTATAGAGGCTACTCAACTCTGAACTATGATACCCAATTCTTTCAAATCAAAGCACATCCTAAATTCTTTGGTTTCCTAATTATACACGAAGTCCAAGGGGGAAAACTCAGAGGGCAAAAAGGTCACATAACTTGCATTTGCTTAAAATCTATGTAAGTCAAACACGCCATGGGCCACAAGAGCAGCCATCCGGTGCTGTGACCTTCTTTCTGATTTCTCCAGTAAATAAGTACTCAGAAGGTTACAGTTTTAATTTGCATGGCTGGTGTCGAAAAGGATTGAAAGTGACAAACCATGTCAGTTTAAATTTGAAACCTTTAAATTCGATCTCTCTCATTGACTGCCAAAGTAAGTGTGCAAGTGAATTAGAAGTCAGCTTTAGACTAAATGTGATCATGGGTGAGCGGCTGCAGGCTAGAGTCATGCTTCAGAGCAGATGAGCCTAGGGTGAAGTATGTATGATTATCTTCAGCTGCATTTCACAGCAGCCCTGTTAACATGACTGGAATACCTGATAAATCACTTCCCCAGCCTTTTAAGAGACCATGAGTGGAATCTAATTGTTAATAAGTCCTATGACTTTCTCCAAACAGTTTCACTGCAGTAAAAGTAAAGAGTCAGTCATTATGAAAATGGGAAGTTCTGAGGTGTTACTGAACAAGGAAGGCTGACACATGAGGGACAGTGTCTGAAGTACTCCATCTTCACTCCAAATCTTTTACTTTTCACACTGCTTTAAGGAAATAGAACCAAAATCAGCCTTCCCTGCTTTTATGGTGCTACCGTCACACCATATCCATTCCTACTACCGTCACTTAAGTTTCTCCTCGCACCAAGCCTGCCAAATAACCAATTCCACCTACACATTTTCATAGTTTTGAAGTCTGATTACTAGAAAACAGAAGAGTTTCTTCCTTCTAGTTAACCTCTACGAAAAACAACTTAAAGTAACCTGCTATACGAAAAAATCTTTGTCTGAAGGGCATATTACAAAATTTACTATTTTATTCAAATTAATAGGATGCTCCAAGTAACCTTAAAACTCCATCAGCTTTCTTCAGTTGTATTTGCTTTACAAAACACGTATGACCTTCATGAAGTGTTTTGCCAGCCTCTCAGAGCAGGACACTTCAAGTGTTGCTCATATGATTGAGATTACAATGAGAAATAAAGGAGAGTTTGAGGTTACACAGCAACGGAGTACATGCAACACCATTAGAGACTGGGAACGAGCAGCACCACGCGTGTCTGTTCCATGCCATGAAATGCTGGTCCTCAGGAAAGTGGATGATTCAGGAGCAAACAGATTATTTATATCACAACATATGTATGTCATTTTACCACACATAATCAAGTACATCTTTTAGAATTGTGAAAAAATTGTTTGTGAAAAATTAAAGAAAATCCTTGCTAAGTGCCCAGAAGAACTCACATATCAGAGATTTATTGAATATCAGTAACATCTGTGGAACCTTAATTTGTAAATTCTACTTCAGACATATTTACAAAGCTATCCCCTACCTGCTAAAAAAAATCAGGCAGCTTGATATTCTCCATAATGCAGAAAGTCAGTACACTTTTCCTCACACTCCATTCTCCCTGATATTTAAGCAGGTACAGGACCATGATTGAACTCCTACTCAAAATTTGACAGAAAAACCAGCAAACCTTTACTGATTACTAGTCACATGGCTCACTAAAAATCACTCAACATACAGCTAGCAAATACAGCCATCTACTGATAGGAAGCCTTGATATTCCTGTACATCTCATTGACAATTTAAAGGAAGCCTCACTAATTTACGATATTACCTCAAATCTCAAAGTAGCCAAAATGAGCTTCTAAGGTAGAGTTCCACAAGTACAGTCTACAGAGAAGCAAAAGCTGTCTTTCTGCAATGGCACACAGACTCGTTGCCTTCTCACATAAGAATTTTAGCTGCCCTAACTTTGATTACAGGGTCTTTACCACCTACATATTTAACATTATACAAATCAAACAAGTGCCAGGCATCCATTTTAATGCCTACCCTGTTACAAAACATGTCTGGTATCAACATGTTTTATTTACAGCTAGCTTCTTCCATCTGCAATTTCACATACTTTACCCAACATTCACAAAATACTTGTCATGAATCAATACTCTGCATAGATGCGAAAGAAGAGAAAGTAACTCTTCACTTACAGGTTTCAATATTTTTAAAGCATCACTCATGAACTAAGCTATGACAATCAACATTACACTTGCACATTTACATACAACTCCAAGCAAAAAATAAAGTCAGCCTTTATTTTGAAGGTCTCAGAGGTTTAAAACTAAAGCTACTCAGTACCTTACAATAAGCACAACGAACTAACCTGATTTCAGAACAAGCATCACTT
The DNA here is from genome assembly GCA_013400195.1 of Aramus guarauna. Classification (NCBI taxonomy): domain Eukaryota; kingdom Metazoa; phylum Chordata; class Aves; order Gruiformes; family Aramidae; genus Aramus; species Aramus guarauna. The sequence goes on along the minus strand of VXBL01002146.1, from coordinate 408,708 downwards.
GCACATACAAAAATATTTTTCACATTTTGCATAAAGATGAGCACCTGAGTTGTAAACAGGAAAAATACAAGTACACATGTACTAAGCTCTTGCTTCCTCACAGAAGCTCATCCTTCCTAATGTTCTTCAATTACAGAACTTATTACAAGGTAATAATTAGACATAATATTCTACTTCCCATTGTCTGGTACCAGCTGCAAATTAATCCTATTAGCATGGTCACCTTACTACACATGCAAAACAAGTCTACTTCCAATCTATAACATGTTTAATGCTTTACAGGGAAAATATCCCCCTTTTTGGAAGGTTTAATGCTCAGGCATACAAGTAAATCTAATTAGAGCAAAAGAATAGTCTAGCCTCCTGCAAAAGATTCCTACTGTTCTAAAATTTAAGCAGCAGCTGAATGTTTCAATGACTGTTTAAAGCAAAATTTAAGCAATACATCTTGTAATTGTGTCCCAAAGACAAGTCAAACACTTCAACAGAGTTTAACAAGAAAAATCAGCACTTTATGTACTATGCAGGAACAATGAAGGATACTGATCTTTGCTTTTAATGCTTTCAAAATGCTTGAAACAAGGTGGTGTTAGGGCAAGAGGAGATGCTGTCATCTCTTAATTCTGAAATACAGATTAACAACACTGCCCAGGAAAGTATTCTTAGTATTCCTGCAGCATCCTAGTTATTTCCACATTGTTCTTTCAACTGAAAGGCTACTCTGGAACTCTAAAAGGATGTCAAGCTTCACTTTTTTCCTGTATCATTTAAAATTGTGTAATTTGTGTGTACCCAAAATTTGTAATTATAAGCATAATATGCAAGTGTGTCCACTTCCATTTGAGATAACTAATTAACAGATTTTGGAAGTCTAGAAACAGGACTTTCCCCTAGAAACCAATTTTCAACATAGTTAGAAATTTATTAGCAATTTGGCTCTTGTCTATGCAGTACACACTTCAATTCCTTCAGCATCTTTGAAGGATTTATTAATTCAACCATACGATCCTTACAAATCAATCTTGAGTTCCTGAAGTTGGCTGATCTACAGTATTTCAGTTTAAGTAAATACAGCTACTAAATGTAATACTATTAAGATATCAAAATGCTATTACATGATTAAGATGGGTATTTTAAGCACTTAAAACCTTTGCTAAGGCATTCTCACACGTACCTGGAAGAAGCCAAACTGCAAAACATGTTTCATTCTAAACTGAAAAGCTAACCAAATCAGTTTAAAAAATTAGACATTTAATTTGCCTGCTCACTGAACTATCATAGAAAGAACTCAGTGGACTTGACATACTAAATACTGACATACTAAAGCCAGAGCTACTACATATGCATTTCCAGTAATACTTGCCTTCATTTAACAGCACAGAATTGTTACAATTGAGAAAGAGTCAGTGATAAAGTGTCATGACAGGATGGGTTCATAAAACATCTCCTCTTACATTTCCCACTTGTATTACACAGTCACTTCACTTTTGGTTTTTTTGGTGACTCTACAACTGTCTAAATATCTCTTTAACATGGATATTATGCAATTTTCATTTTAAACTGCAGTTAGCCAGTTGATAGTCACACTCCTTAATCTTTTTTACCTATGTCTAACATATGAAACACTTCAGTTTTAATGCAAGACTTCACTTTCCAAGTAAACTAAAAATCTAGAGACATCAGAATAAAGACATTGGATCCACATCCATTACATTTGTTTTTTCACTGACAATATAATTTATTTCTGGAGCTGAAAGTACACTTGCAGATACCAAGTATTACATGATAAAAGCAGGCAGAAGTTTGTCCTCTAATTTCTCATTTCAATGAGAACCTCAAAAAACTATTGTAGTCCCAAAAAAGTCAGTTTTGGTAACAGCCATGCTACTTCCATAAACGCTATTTGTAAAATAGTAAGTCACATAAGCGCCTAAATAATTCACATACACAAAAGATTCTTTTTTCACTAGCTGGAGAGAAACTTCACTCATCTATCTGCAGCATTAGATGCTCAGCCATCAAGCTAAATTTTAACAATTTTTTTACAGCAAAAAATACAAATATATTAACATAATTCTTCTCCCACTATCAACAGTGGTACTTTTACAAAGTTAGGAAAAATACACAAAATACCAATCCCCTAAAGACATGCAGCTAACAAATGGCATGGTATATGTATTCCAAGGCTGAAACTGTGACAGCTGCTACTTACTCCAGAATATTTCAGACAATAGTTGATTCTGCTTCTGATTTAGAAATGGGCATTTGCAGTCCATTACACATCAAAAACTACAACAATGCATTAAAAGAAGCCACATTGATTTAGACCTGCTCCTGTTCTAGGAAGTACACTAGCAGAGCTTTGTAATCACTTCAGTTGAAGCCAAAATCATTTCAGCCGTCATTAAGTTATATTAGTTCATAACTTATTTCACTTGACCATCCCAAGAGCTGTATCAAGTGTTTGTCTCTCCAGAGCTATACCTGAAAATCACCAGCCAATTATACAGTATTTCCCATTTTACATTAAATCATGTTGCAAACAAAGAATTCCTTTTCTATTCAGTATAGTATAATAGAAACAAAGAGCTAGCACTTTAAAGCTTATCTGACATGTCAGATGCAGAAGGGGCAGGGATCACTTATTTGGAGTTACATAATTCCAAAAGAAAATGTGCTTTTGGGTTTTTAAAAGATTCACCAAGATACATTGTTGGTTCCTTAATATTTTAGTTACAGGGACAGAAGTTACTAGTAAAGTACCTGGTTATCGGCTCCTTTTTAAAAAAGCTCACACATAGCTATTTGTTGTTCAGAAACAGGGTAAAACAGGAAAAACCTTTTGGGGCTTTAACCGACTTGAAGTCCCAGCAGAGCACAGGAGACCCAAGCTGTTCTACACAACTCAACTCGGGATAATACAGGATTCAAGCAGAGAGCGATCATGCCTTCGCAACTGTAAAACACACCTAGGAAAGAGGAGAATTTTTGGACACCAAGTCCAGTGTTCGCTATTGTCTGGGGAGACGCTCTGCCCGCTGGAGCAGCAGCCCCTGAAGCCCCGCCGCGGGCTGCAGGCAGAGCACTGCCCGGGCAGCGGCCGCCGGGGCTGGGCAGACCCCCCCGGTTCCTCCCTGGCAGCCAAGCAAGGGGAAGGTGGCAGAAGCCGGTAAACACCAGCAGCCTGAACACAACCCCCCCACACACACACACCAAGCGGTACTACACGAAAAGTGAACCCCTCACTGAGCGCCCTCGGCGGCCGACACTAACTCCGGCAGACGCCGCCGCTCGTCCCCTCGGCGGGACGAAGCGGCCCCGCTCCGCCCCCGCCGGCTCTCACCTTGGTTGACCAGCCGCAGGGCGTGGGTGAAGGACGGGTCCAGCGAGTCCTTCTCCGCCATCAGCTCGGGCAGGTACTTCTCATCCATGGCGGCGGCGGCCTGGAGCGGCGGCGGAGCCGGGGCGCCGGGTGGCCCCACGGGGAAGGGGGGGAAGGGGGAGACGGCGGCGCGGGTCCGAGTCCCAGGCGGCGGTAAATCCTCGGAGGCAGCGCTTCCCTCTGGCCGCCTCCCGCCCGGGGCTGCGGGGACGCATCCAGAGGGAAGCGCCGCAAAAATTCGGCCGGGAGCGGGGAGGGGAGGGAAGGGGCGCGGGCCGGCGGGACGCCCCCCCCACACACAGCGGGCAAGGGACGCGGAGAAATCCCTCTGCGGAGGCGCACGGAGCTGAGGGCGGAGGAAAGGAGGAGACAGGCCCCGCAGACCCAGGCGGGACGGGGCTCCCCGGCCTCCCGCACACACGCGCGTAGAAGAAAAGGGAGACGGTGAGGCGGCTGGCGCTCACTACCGACCTGCCCCTGCAGCGGCTCTGCGCCGACTGAGCAGGCGAGTCCCTCCGCGCCAGGTTTAAATACCCCCGCCGAGGCCACGCCCCTAGCCGCACGGAAGCCTCGCCCCTTGCCCGCCTAGCCCCGCCCCTGGCCGCTGCCCCGCCCCCTGGCTCCTCCCAAGGGGCGGTGATATGGGAGGCACCTCCTCTGACGCCCCGCCTACTCAACTGACGACTCCTATTGGGTGATGAGGCTTGTCAGTCAGGAATGGGGCGCAGCTTCGGATTGGTGGCGACTCTTGCTTTCCCTCGGCCCGCCGCCGGTGCGCGGAGTGGTGCTCGCGCCGGGCGGTTGCGGCGCTGAGGTAACGTTCCCACAGCGGCTCCTCACGGCACCGCGCCGGGCGCCGGGGTGGGCCAGGGTGCTGCGGGGAGTTGAGGAGCAGGATCTCCCGTTAAAGCCCACAGCGGACCCTCTCCTGAGGGGAGACCTGACGCTGTTCCCCTCCGGGAACTCGCGGGCACCTCGACACACGAGCGCCCCATCGGCGCCGGAGGATCTGCGGGCGCTCGGCCTGGACGGAGAGCTGTAGCGAGGCGAGGGGAGAAGGGAGCCCCCCGGGGTGTCCCAGCTCCTCCCGGCCGCGCTCCCCGCCTCGGGATCCGCGCCCTGAGGCAACAGGGCGTGTGAGAGGGGCTTGGGGAAGCCAGGGCAGCGTCCTGACCTTCTCTCAAATCTCAAGGGGAGGGCGAGCGAAGAAAGGCAAAATTTGTTTTTAAAGGAGGAGTAAGAACACGATTTTAACTTCTTTTTTTTTTTTTCTCCCTCAGACAGAGGTACTCTTTATTTATCCAGCATTTCGTATTTATGCGTCTAGTAATTCAAAGGTCTTCATAAATATTAGCCAGAAAATCTTATTTCCACTGAATTACACTGATGGGCCATTATAAGTGGGCTTGTGATTAGTAGCAGCCTGTTTTACAAGAAAGAGAAGTAAATTTTAAGAGCCCTCTTTTCCTGTTTTTTTCAGTGGATACACTTGGTGTATTAGTTCATTATTCACTTTGATCTTTAGCTTTGAGGCTTTACATAGCTTCCTTATTAGACCTGAGGTGTTTCATCAATGAATCTTCCGTGACAAAAGCCCAAAGGAAGTGAGACCAAATATTCTCCTCTGTAACAGAGAGCAAGGGCAAAACAGAGGAAAATTACTAAATCACTGAAGCCAAAATCATAATGCTAAAGTAACGTTTTCCTCTCTATTTGTTTTAAACCAACCAGCGTTTACTGGAAAAGCTGGTAAGAAACTTTAATTGATAATCTACAGTTAAAAGACCACTGAAAATATTCTTACCTTTACTGTAAAATGTGACTTTTTACCACAACAAAAGTAAAATGTTGCTTTGAGTAATTACATATTTACACTTACATTTGAATTGAGTAATTACATATTTACTTTTGTATTTAATGCAAAAAAAAAAAGTTTTGCAATGTGTCTGAGTCATATGCTTGCAAGATAGGTAGAAAAAAAGCTCGGGGGAAAAAAAAAGCTAGCATGAGAAATTACTCAAAGTTTGGATGAAGAGGTTAAGGCTCCCGTCTCAGAATTACATGTACTCTTTCACCCCTAAAACAGAAGGACCATATATTTCTTGTTGTATTTTACAGACTGGAATATATCATAAAAGAATGGCTGATATGTTAGAATATGAAATACACTTGATTTACATTCTCTCTACAACTGTGCCAAATAAATCTTGACCCAGGACTAGCAGAAACAAATTTACAAAGTTATAATTTAAAAGTTCTCGTGCATGACATCAAGCTTGATGGATACAACTAAAACATATATTAGCAACTGAAAGGAGTTGGATTACAATGAACATTTTATTTCAATCTTCCGTATACATCTTCTGTATAAAACTACTGAGATGTAGCCATCTGTTGTGAAACAGGCAGGCACATACAACTTTGACACAGAATAAAATGTAGGAGTGCAATCTTTATTAACTGACCTGGAGCAAAATAATCCCTATCTTTGCCAGTAAAGCTAAAAATGTATTTAATGTCCCTCTACAGCATACAGCACCTCAGACAGAAAGGTAGCTATTTTATTACAAATGGTGTAAAACACAATGTACCTCTTTTGGAAAGAGTCATATTCTCCCTGGTAACTGATTAAATAAACATTTGGTGTTTCAAGAAACCACAGTATTTCTTTCCAAATTATACCAATTCCCTCTGCTTTACAATAGAGAAAGACTTCCTGTATGTCTGAAGACTTGTTTCTCACCAGGTCTATAATAATACAGGAATTATAAAATTACCCACATTTTACCCTATTGTTCAAACTCAAACCTGCACATAGCAAGTGCAGTATATTGTTTTCTCTGATGAAATTCACTAGGATGTAATAAAACGAGAGGGGGACAGAAAGGATGGGAAATTAACAGCCTCAGGCCACAGAAGGCTGCCCAGGATGTGGGTAGCTGGTAAAAGCCTGCTGAGGTAGTTCTTACTCTCCAGGAAAGGCGGGAAACACCAACTTCTTAAGGATCGATTGGTTTCTTGCTACTGAAATCTATACAAAGCTTGAAGAACAGCTTAATCAAGAAACTATCCAGTAAGTATTAGCTTTAGTATTCACAAATGATTAAAAGTCATGAGTCCAAAGTTTTAAAATTCATGATTTAAATGTGTTTATCCCTACCCTCTAACAGTAAACTAAACTTTTTTTTTACACATGTCCACTGCTGTCTATATGCATGTATTAGTCTCAGGAAGTTAGTTTGGTAGGTGTACATCAATCAAGAACCGGTGTCAGAGTAATGTCCTTTACTTGCCTTAAAGCACCAGTTGTCTGACCAGACGGTGTGCCTGCCTATTTATGATCAAAAAGTGTAGATGCCAAAATTAATATTCATATGTAAAAGAATTATTAGGATGTGTTAGTACCTTCACTCTTAGGGGTGAGATTCACTTTCTTACTTGTTGTACCTTTTGATGCAGCCAATGGGACATCTGAGGACTGTGTGTGAAGAGGCCGTAACTGAGGTACATCCTCTCTCTGCTATGTAGGGTCTGTAGAACTTAGTGCAGTTACATTTTCTTTATTTGCTGGATCAGCATAACAAGCAGTCTTTTCACCATTTAAGTCTTGGTTCCTAATGTTGTAAGTACACCTAAATATTTGTAATTTTGCCTAAATTTCTGTTCTCTCATATTTTTATTTTGTATGGCTAGTGTTATTCCATTTAATCAATGATCATATGAAGCTGCCACTGACCATGGTATAGGACTTTACATGGCTCTAATGTATTTCTCACCTCTGATTTACCTCTGTGCTCCCGATTTAAAGCTCAGACCACAACAGACTGTTATGGAATCATTATTTATTTGAGACTTCAGCTCATTAAAATGCACACAGCTGAAGACCTATAGAAGCAGGGTCTATTTTGGGAAATAGTTTGTCACAAATACCACGTCTAGTGAATATGTCCTTGATGTGACTCACCACAGTTCTGATTAGCATGTTGCTAAGTAGGTGCTGGCTTCCTTAGTATTCCAATATATCACTTGCCAATTTGTATTAGGCACATGAAAATTACCGTTGCATTCCTTTTTCCAATATTCCTGTGGCCATTTTTTTTTTTAATACTTGCATGTGAGTTAAAGTATGAAAAAATAGACAAGAGTATAATGTCATATCAAAACATCCATCATGAACCATTTTCAAAAGCTCCATATGCTTGCTTCTAAAAATTCATGGCTTTCTCTTTTATACCTTTTGCCCCATAGTTCAAATGTTAGGCTATTTTTGTCCGTAATGAAACTTGTTTGATTATCAGCTGTGTTCAGGTTGTGTCTTTTAGAAGATTTGTTATATTGTTTTGATACAGTGACTACAAATATGGTAGCAAAGAACTTACATGCCCAAAGGTCTTTCTTTTTCTCAATACTTTTTTTTTTTTTCCTGCCAACATGCACCTGTTCATCCAAGTCTTCCATTTGTTTTATACCTTGTTCTATGGTACTAAATATCAGAAATGGTCTGACAAGAACCTCATGAAGTTAAATAAAGGGAAGGGGGAAGTCCTGCATCTGGGTAAGAGTAACCCCAGGCAGCAGTACATACTGGGGGTCACCCAGCTGAAAAGCAGCTTGGCAGAAAAAGATTTGATGGTGGTCTTGACAGACACCAAGGTGAACATGAGCCAGCAATGTGCCCTTGCTGCAAAGAGGGTTACTGGTGTCCTGGGCTGCATTAGGAGCAGTGTTGCTCACACGTTGAGGGAGATGATTCTTTCCTCTGCTTCCTACTGGTGAGGCCACACCCAGAGAACTGTATCTAGTTCTGGGCTCCCCAGTACAAGACAGACATGGACATACTGGATAGAGTTCAACAAAGGGCCATGAAGATGATGATCTGCTGCATCTTTCCTATGAGGAATTTGTCTTTTGTATTTTTTTATATTGTGTTATAGAATAGCACTGAAATAGTAAAAAGTTTATCAAGATTTTCTGTTGAATCTTAACTAAGTATGTTTAGATTCTACTGTTCCTGCGTACCCGTATGTGTCATGAAAAAAAATATATCCACAAGTAACTACTATTCTGATAACCATAATTTTACATTAATGAAGGGCTACTCTTCTCCTTTTTATGAATTGGCCTATGTTGTGTTTCCTTGAATGAGCTAAGATACTACAGCAGAACAAGCAAATGACTAAATCTTTCCTGTTACGGAAAACATCATCTGTGAAATCATTCAGACTGTGATTCCAACACCACTTTCATCCTTCCCCCCCAATTGCTCTAGATTTCTGCCAGTCTTAGTCATCATCTTCATTATGTTCTTCAGCTCTTGTATGAAGAAAATATTTTTACTTGCTTTAAGCACTAACTCTGGGGAGTTAGATACATCTCTATTCCTAGACATAACCAAAATGATTAACACCAGTTTTCCATCAAGTGTAATTGAATTTTAGATTGCATCTCTTTGTACCTTTTGCCTGTGACATCAGGAATTCTCATAATCTTTTGGTTTTGTTTCAGTGTTGTATCAATAATGGCTAATTCCAAAGAGTCCTTCTAGTATATCACTGCATCTTCCTTAAAAATCTCATGTGCAACAGTCATGATAAAAAGCATTTTATTGAACTGCCATCTTCTAGAGAGCTGAAAAGTAGGTTGGTACACTGAGCCAGGCTTGAACTGGTATCTAGGTAGAACGCATAGGATGTAGAATGTATGAGACCTGGAGAGCAAAAAATTACATCTTCTATAGGAGGTAAATTTTAGCATTCCACCTTATTGTTCTTTTTAGGTCTTAAAAGCTAATGCACTATATCAGAACAGTCTCTCCAGTTTCTAGTGCAGTAATTGAGGCACTACATTGCAGTGAGTTCACCACCTTTTTCATTATATTCATGTATGCCATGATCCAAGGGGCTTTTTTCTTTCTTTTAGGCATTACAGGAGCACCTCTCCCATGAACACAGGCTGAGAGAGTTGGGCTTGTTCAGCCTGGGGAAGAGAAGGCTCTGGGGAGACCTTATTGCTGCCTTCCAGTACCTGAAGGAGGCCTAACAGGAAAGCTGTAGAGAGACTGTTTACAAGGGCATGGAGTGATAGGACAAGGAGGGAATGAATGACCTTAAGCTGAAGGAGGGTAGATTTAGATTAGCTATTAGGAAGAAATTCTTCCCTGTGAGGGTGATGAGGCACTGGAACAGGTTGCCCAGAGAAGTTGTGGACGCCCCCTCCCTGGAAGTGTTCAAGGCCAGGCTGGATGGGGCTTTGGGCAACCTGGTCTAGTGGAGGGTGTCCCTGCCCATGGCAGGGGGGTTGGAACTGGATGATCTTTAAGGTCCCTTCCAACCCCAACCATTCTATGATTCTATGATTATTGCTAATGGGAGCTGTTACAGTGCACATAGTCCTGGAGCTGCATGCACATATATCTTGATCATACAAATGTACCTATAGGCATCTTGATGAACTTTTTTTTCTCTGCTCTGAAGTATTTTGTAAGATTCAAAGAGTATTTTTTAATTCTGTTTTAAATAAGGTACAATGATTTTACAACTCTGTTCCAGTATTTGCTTTGTACATGTATTTATTAAAAATTTAGATTTTGACCTTTTCCTTTATACACTTGCTAATACTCACTTCATATAGTTCTAACGATGCAAAAGATATCAATATTATCATGGTGAATATTTTTGTATATTCTTTTTCTCATGTCATATATCTTTACTGTTCTTTTCTTGATCCTGTACTGTAGCTATGAGGGACTGTTTTAGTATTGCTAAATTCCTCTGCTAGAGGCTTTTGCAAAATTGTATGCTCGTTACTTTCCTATTCTTCTGTGTAGTATGCTTATGAAAGTGGTTTGTTTTGTGCACTTTGTGACTTTCTTCTCTGGTGCTGGACCATTAACATGTATTACAAACCTTGATGCGTCTGGTCCTCCCACATACCTCTTTTATTGCTCTGAATGTGGGTGATGCCAAATCCAATACAGCCTTATCTTTGTTATACCTGTCTTCTTCCTGGTCGCACCTCTTTTAGCACATTGTGTTGTGTGCTAATGAATGTTCTCTTTTGTTCTTAGGAAAGCTTTTTCCAGTGTGAAATTGTTTGTTACTAATTTTTTCTCTTATATTCAATCCCATTAAAAGCCCTTCACAGACTGTCTTTTCTAACTACCAAGGCCTCATCAGCCATAACTTACCAGTTGTGTTATTAAGACCTTGATGTGTCTCACAACATTTATCTTTGTATGCTGATGTTTTCTTTAAAAAGAAACAGAACTCAATTCAGAATGATAATCTGTATTATCTTATCTTCTTGTATGAGTTTACTGGACACCTGAGCTTTGAAAATACCCCTGCCTTTTTCCATGTTACCTGGTGGAACGAGTGGCTATTCACCATGAAGAATATTACCTACTCTAACCCTGAAAGAAATCTGCTACATTAATGTCTTCTATATGCCACTATTTTCTGCAATACTTCTGATCTACTCATGGCCCATTTCTTTCATTATTCTGCATGAAAACTGTACATAATTTCTTTTCTTCTGATAATATATCAGAAAATAACATTGTTCAGACAGCTCCGATCCTCAGAGAGCTAGGGTAAACTAAAGTCATATTATAATAGAGGCCATTTGATGATGGTAGTTTATTGCATTTGCTTTTAAACAGAGTTAACTCAGACACGGTAATCATGAAGCAGTCTTATAAAAAGCATTTCTTAAGCTTCTGTTTAAGAAGAAGGAGGGACAACAGAAAAATGTCCATTTTGCTCTTGGGGAAAAAAATCTTGTTTAAAATGCTAGAAGACTGGGGAGGTGTTAGTCCAGGTCTTCACTTGCAACAGCTACTTCTACAAGAATGAGCCAGAACACACTTCATAAAAACTTTGCAGGCTGATGAAACCAAAGCACACAAAAATAATAAAAATTTAAGTGACCTTCAAGAGTCTGCATATCTGAAGTGAGATTACGAAGCAAAGCAGCAGCTGTAGGAGAGCCCCAAAGAAACTGTTGGGAAAAAAGAAAAAAAGCATAAAGCACTGTAACCTGTTAATCTTCTATTTAGGAATGGGTGCATGCTCCTTCTGCGCCTTCTACAGGAAACAGATGAAAGAGGCGGAACTCGCTGTGAAAGACAGCCAGACTCAGCTCCTGCTCAAAGTATACAGGCAAATCAGTATGTGAAACATCGATTTTATAAGTGCTCCTACTCTGCCAGGCATATGTCCTACAACGGAAGGATCAAGCAGTGCAAAATATTCTCAGTATCCTATGTTCTTGGTATCTTTTGTGATGCAGAGAGATAAGGGACAGAAACAGAATCATCGAACAGTTACCATCAGAGATGTCCTCAGTTCACTAGGAATTGCTGAAAAGGCTAGCGTGTTTTTATGTCTAGCTCCAAATACTGTCATTTGTACTTTTAACACAAACTAGTTCTGTTTTCTAAGGCCCAATGCTTTCAAGCCACCTATCAATACCAGATCCACATTGAAATGTTGATGTGAGTGTTACATATGTATCTCATTGCTTAATTTTGTAATATCACAAAGCAGGTACACAAGATATGCAAAACCATTGTTTTGAAAAATATTTCAGCTGTGTATATATTGATAATTATTAGTAACAGAAAAAGAGAGTACGTATGGTGGCAAGGTAGAGTTGTGTCAGATACTATATTTATGAATTTTGTCTCACAAGAAAATCACTCTTTAAATCTGTAACATGGTAAGTTTAAATGCAGTTCTAATGGAACTCCTGATCATTGTGTTTTGGTCTTATATTTTGAAATAACATGTTTCCTTGCTTAACTTTCTCTAAATTTTTGCTATAAGCAAACAAAGTATTATATTTTTAAGTTTGGCATTTCTTGCTTTAGACAGTAAATAGACTAGGTAATTTCCATCTCAGTAACAGTCTGAAATAATTTTTAGGTTTTCTTTTATATCAGATATGAAGTGTCTGCTCTGCAATATGATACTGGGTTAGAATAGTAATCTTGAGCTTTTTGTAATAATTGTAGATTTTATAATAATTATGTGAAATATATAGCCATATATTTATTTTTCTTTTTGAGGTGAAGTCATCTGGATGGAAGTATCAATTAAAATTGTGGATTCATCCTCCTATTAGTTGTCTCACTGTAGGAGGAAATCAATATTTGTGTCATGCATTGTTTAAATGCTGAGTGGTCACAGCATCAGGTAGCATTACATGGAGATAAGGGGAGAGAGTGTTATTACAACAGTTGTCACAGCCCCTCGTGTTAGTTTTACAGTTCTAAGGTGGTATCTTGTTAGCTGTCTTACAGCCTCCTTTACTGCATGCAGTTTTAGGAGTGTTGAAAGAACTTAGGCAATTTCGAAATTTCTCCATAAGAGATAAAAATCAGTTTTACCTGTTGTGTTAAAAAAAAAGGAATCCAGAAGGACAAGTTATAATTGCAAAGAGTGTATTGGAATTTTTATGGTGAAACAAGAAAAAAATCTACAAAAGTATCAAATGTAGTTACCTTTAAAAAAAATATCTAAGCACTAATATATCCCAAGGGAAAGCACTCTGAGAATACAGTCTGGCAGTTGTATATTAGGAGATTGGCTTTGAGACTTAAAAATCAATTCTAGAGGTTGTCCCTGATTTGTGAGTCCTAAATGTGTTGTGGAAACAGGACAGACCACATAGAATAGAGCAATATCAGAAGAGCTAGGAGAGCTGTTGCTTTGGGGGATGTAAAAGGAAATGTGGCTGTGAGAAGAGAAAGAGAAGTCACTGGGGAAAAAAAAAAAAAGAGAGAGAAAAAAAAAAGGAACTTTTTTCTACAAAGTATGCCCGAGAATTCAGTGAGTGAGAAGGACGTGATTTCAGATTTTTAATTTAGAACTCAATTGGGAAACAATAGTCCTGACCATATGTTCACAAATATCACAACATTTCTGTCCACATATTAAGTTTTAGCAAAATAAGGGAAAATAAGAAGCAGGACTATTTCATTATAGATCAGTCTATAAAGTGCAATGTTAAGACAAAAATGTTTTTGCGTTCCTGCTTGACATGGTTTAGCCATGGCTGGCAACTAAGCACCTCATAGCCGCTCGCTCACTCCCCCCTGGTGGGACAGAGGAGAGAATCAGAAGAGTGAAAGTGAGAAGACTTGTGGGTTGAGATAAAAACAGTTTAATAGGACAAACACAAAAAAGGATAATAATAATAATAATAATAATAATAATAATAATAATATACAAAACAAGTCATGAACAGCACAATTTCTTATCACCTGAAGTCAATACCACATGAGACTCCCAGCTGCCCAGCCTCCCAGCCCACATGTGCAAGCCAAACAAGACAAGGAATTCATTCACCACTTCCCGTTGGCAGGCAGGTGTTCAGCCATCTCCAGGAAAGTAGGGCTCCATCACGCATGACAGTGACTTGGGAAGACAAACGCCATCACACCAAAGTCGATGGTGCGCAAGAACCCCAGCTGCCACGACAAGTCCCCCCAAGTACAAACGGGACATTACATATGGTATGGAATATCCCTTTGGTCAGTTTGGGTCAGCTGTCCTGACTGTGTCCCCTCCCACCTTCTTGGGTGTCCCTGCCTTCTCATTGGCAGGGCAGTATGAGAAGCTGAAAAGTCCTTGACTGCTTGGCAACAACTAAAACATCAGTGTGTTATCAACATCATTCTCATCCTAAATCCAAAACACAGCACTAGACCAGCTGTCAGAAAGAAAATTAACTCTATTCGTGCCGAAACCAGGACACTGCTAAAAGAATTTAATTAAACGTAGTTTTCCTCCCTCACCCAATAATTTTCTGTAATAATTTGGGATATTTACTTAATGCAATTCTGTGATTTAAATTGAGAAATATATTTTTGTCAAAAACAAGTTACTAAAAATCAATAGTTTGAATTGTATTGGTGCAGTGTCTTATTTTGGCAGTGAACAGCCGTGAATGTAAGCTTGGGTAAGAAATGCTTAGTGAGGCTTAAAATGTATCCAAGCACGCATTTCCTCAAAAATAATACATCAATGGGCTAATACATCAATTCTGGTTCTTATTCACAGGCCTCTAGATAGATTTTTTTATTTTGTTTTTTTTTTTTAAATTAGTGGACAATTAGAACCTAATACTTTGCAAGGAAACCACTTATGTTTTCTTAAGGAAACTGTTAAATTTTATTGACTTTTGAAGAGTTTACCTCTTATACAGTTCAAGAAAAAGTGCAATGCTTGAAAAGTAGGATATGAATAAGTCTTTTAAATTACCTTGAGAAGCTAAGGATATCTTTATAGCATTAGTAGTTAGTGATTGATGCATTCATCCTAAATCTCAACTTTGCTGCTGCAGCAAGTCCCGAAAATTAGCATAACAATCCTAAAGAACAAATGGGTCCCTAGCTGTAAGTTTCTCAGCTACTGATTTTTTCATTCATCACTGTGATTTTTTTTCTGGTGTTTTGCCACAGATCTTTTGTTCACATGATACAATATGCAGTTAACATTATCTCATTTTGTATTTGTTTTCCAATAAACAGATTGTGTTACACAAATGTGCCATAGTCTTGGTTGTATTATAAAACAAATACAATGTTCCAAATGACACAAATAATTAGATTTTTAATATTCATTACTGTATGCTTTTTTTCATGATGGCCTATATTATAGCTATAAGGATAATAACGTGATCTCTTATGTTCTATATTGCATTAGATTTCCACAGCAAGATTAGGAAGCAATCCTAAAAATACCCAATCCTGAGTATACTCAGATATATTTCTATTTCATATTTTTTTATATCACATAAATAGAACAGCTATAATTTTATACTAGTAACAGCTCTAATTTCAGTAAAAACACTTCAGGTAGGCTGGGACAAATTAAAGCATAAAAGTGGGAATGTGTGAAAGAAACATATGCTTTCATTTCAAGATTTATGGTATTTAGCTACAGCAGTGTTGAAGTCTTGCTGGTTTTTCATATGGAAGAAAATACGAATATTCAAATTTCCTTAACACAATGGGCCAGTGGTCAACTGTAGCTTTATAAAAGATTGCTTTGCCAGATGCTGTTGTCCTCTACATGCAGGAAAAAAAAAACCAGCATGAATTTTTTTTCTTGACAACACAGTCCTACAGTGAGCTGCATGATACAGAACTGAAGAAAAACAGAGTGGAACAGACCCCACAAGGTCATCTAATCCAACAGTTTGCCCAAGGAAAGAGTCCAGGGGACACTAATATCTGCTGAACTGCCTTGCCAGAAAATTGGATACAATGCCCTCGATGATGGCCTTTTCTTATACCTACAGACATCTCCTTTGATGTAAAGCGTTATGGGATGCAAGTGCACCAGGACAGAGCTCACTGTAAGATTTGTGCTTTTGCCCTAAAGCTGTAAGATAATGTATATAATGTATATAATGTTTATCCCACTTGTTCAGGTTATGCAGGTTGCTCTTACGCATCCTGCCTGTTGATTGTTAATACTTACTCGCCCTAGAGGATGTGAATCATTATTTTATGCTTTTAAAATCTAAGTCTCTATAAAGTGCCTAGTTACCCTTTCTTATATTAAACATAAGATAAAAACCTAGCTTTACCCCCCACTATACTATTTTCCATGGCATGAATTCTTTTCCAAGTTAATTCAAGTCTCATAGAAGATTCTGAATTGACACCACCATATCTCTTTACATGTGGAATGACTAAATCGCACGTGAAAGAGGTGACATGTTTTCCACGCTGCTCTTCTAACATGTTTCAGTCTTCAACACTTAGGAAAATAATACTAGCAATACTGTCTCCCAGTTAACCCCTTTTTAGCTGAAAAGATTAATGGTTAGTCTTTTTTTTTTATTGAAAATCTACTGCAATAAAATTGCTGCAGACCAATGGTCTTCTGTGTCTCACTAAATGTAAAGGCCAGAGTAAGGCACTTGTGAAAGGTTAACATAAAAGTTACGGGCTTTTGAAGAATAAATTCTGAATGAAATCTTCATAATTAAAATGTTAATGCTGTGATCATTTTAGTTAGATTGCTGTGCACTGCAATATGGGATAAGTGAAGTTCAGAAAATAATATTCAATCTCAAAATTCGTCTAAATGGAAAGGACTCAGAAAATAGATGTGGAGAGTATTATTACTACAGTAGTGATAAGACGAAAGATCTTAATTCAATAAAAAAATCAAGTCAAAAGAGGTTTACTTGTCTAATTCTTTTCTATTGCAAACTTACAAAAATGTAAAGGAATTTGATAGCAGATGAGAAAAGCAAACACTGTAATTTGAGAAACAAGTTGTTTTCTTAAAGAATAAAATCAAAGTCTGTTGACTATTTGTGGTCCTAATTTTACAGGATGGTTCATCCATACCAAGGGGCCTGAAAGATCTGGACTTACAGCACTTCATTGCTATGACTATCCTGACGTTGAGAGGACTAATATTTTAACTCTCTCAGCCTGTCCTCATAGGAGAGGTGCTCCAGCCCTCTGATCATCTTCATGGCCTCCTCTGGACTCACTCCAACAGCTCCATGTCTTTCTTGTACTGGGACCTCAGAGCTGGATGCAGTACTCCAGGTGGGGACTCATGAGATGGGAGTAGAGGGGCAGACTCACGTCCCTTGACCTGCTGCCCACACTTCTTTTGATGCAGCCCGGGATACAGGTGGCTTTCTGGGCTGCAAGCGCACACTGCTGGCTCATGTTGAGCTTCTCATCCACCAGCACCTCCAAGCCCTTCTCCTCAGGGCTGCTCTCAATCCATTCTTTGCGCAGCCTGTAGTTGTGCTTGGGATTGCCCCAACCCATGTGCAGGACCTTGCACTTGGCCTTGTTAACTTCATGCATTTCCCACAGGCCCACCTCTCAAGCCTGTCAGGGTCCCTCTGGATGGCATCCATTTCCTTCATGGTGTCATCTGCACCACACCGCTTGGTATTGTTGGCAAACTTGCTGAGGATGCTCTTGATCCCACTGTCCATGTCACCAACAAAGATGTTAAACAGTTCCGGTCCCAATACCAACCCCTGAGGAATGTCACTCATCACTGATCTCCACTTGGACATTGAACCACTGACCACAACTCTCTGAGTGTGACCGTTCAGCCAATTCCTTATCCAGTGAGTGGTCCATCTATCAAATCCATGTCTCTCCAATTTAGAGACAAGGATGTCATGCGGGACAGTGTCAAATGATGTGCACAAGTCCAGGTAGATGATGTCTGTCACTCTTCCCTTGTCCACCAATGTTATAACCCCATCATAGACTGCCACCAAATTTGTCAGGCATGATTTTCCCTTTGTGAAGGGACTGTCACCAATCACCTCTTCTTTTTCCATGTGCCTGAGCATAGTTTCCAGGAGGATCTGCTCCATGATCTTGCTGGGCACAGAGGTGACACTGACCAGTCTGTAGCTCCCCTTTTTTTCCTTTTTTAAAAATGGGGGTTATTTTTCCCCTTTTCCAGTCAGTGGAAACTTCACCGGGCTGACATGACTTCTCAAATATGATGGAGAGTGGCTTAGCAACTTCATCCGCCATTTCCCTCAGGACCCACAGATGCATCTCATCAGGTCCCATGGACTGATGCACCTTCAGGTTCCATAGATGCTCTCAAACCTGATCTTCTCCTGTAGTGGGTGGTTCTTCATTCTCCCAGTCCCTGCCTTTGCCTTCTGAGGCCTGCGTGGTGTGACTTGAGCACTCACTGGGGAAGACTGAGGCAAAGTTATAAGTTGTAAGCTAATTTAGTGTTCATATAATCTTTATTGCAGCTAGCTTTTTCTTACTTACACTGAGTTCTCAACTTTTGTTTTCTTTCAGGGTTTTTGTTTTGGTTTTGTTTTGGGGTTTTTTTTTATTAAAGAAAAGAAACCCATACATCATTTGATACTGATTACTTTCATCCAGATCTGCTGACACAGCAGGAGTCTTTACTGGAGTAATTTCTAACCTGATTTTAAAAAAGCCATCAACCTCCACCTTTAAAAGCCACAAAACCCTAAAGCCTCACACACAGCTAGTGCTATTTGTAACACGTTTCTTCATCCAAATTGAGGAAGAAGCAGCCCTGGAATTCTGAATCCATTTCTGATCGTCCAGAGCCTTAGAAGCAACCCACCAAAAAGGTGGCTTTAATATTAGAAATTTTGAAACAAATAAAAGTTAACATGCATTAAAAACGTGAAAAATCATACTATCTCATATTAAAAAATCCTTTGTGGTTTTTAAGATTATTTTAAGGCCCCAAAATTTTAAGCTGTCAATATAGCCCTAGATTTCTCCTGTGCCACATGTCATTTAACACTTCCTGTGCTGAGGATATTCTTAGCAAATTTTGCTCCCCCTTCAAAATTTGTTAGAAGGAAATTAGTTACAATGTACAACAGTGTACAGATGCAACAGTAAAGTAAGGTGAGGCAAGATGAGGTTCCTATAAAAAAACTAATCTTTGGTCTTTCTTTACAAATACCCTCAAACCGGAGTGGAGAGGAACTCTACAGTACCAGTTGTAGGGGCTGATTCGACTGGGTCTTGATGTCCAGTCCCTGACAAAGGTTCAAGAAGAAAGTTTCGTGTTAGATGGGTCTTGAGAGCTACTGAAAAATAACTGATTTTTTCAGTAGTCAGATGCTTTTTATGAGCATAATGTAGGACAGTTTGGTTTGGCTTTCGTTATTTGCTTCATAATAGGGTCTGTGAGCAGCACGCAATAAATCATCTGTTGAAAACTGTTACGATAGGGTGGTTTTTTAGTAGTAGTTGAAATCCTGAGTTTTATTACATTGTTTCAATATTCAGACAAAGGGGTGATACAGCTTTTGCTTATATCCCTCTGCTGTGTGATGTAATCAATAGTTTTAATACACTGCAGAAGTCAGAGTTTCCTACAGTGCTGACGTCGTGGTGATCCTGCAGGTGGGTGTTGCTCTACCACTCGAGAACATTTTTAGCCCTTTGAATCTAAATGACAAAGAATTTATTGGAAAATGAGATTCACTATTTAGTTTGTGAAACAACAATCTCTTACATTTTTAAAAGAGGGTCACCAGAACTGCACGACATCTTTTAGAAATCCTCAGTGAATTCTTTTTGCTGTCCTTCTGAAGCTGCTGATGGATATTTAAACCAAAAAGCTGATTTCTAAACTTGATTTTGCATGAACTGTGCCTAAACAACAATAATAGCTTAAATTTTGTATATGAAAAACAATTAACTCTTAATGAGATCTTAACACAACTTTTAGAGGTGAAGGAGAGAGCATAGGAGGTGAGTTAGAATTGCTGACGACCATGACTACGGTTCTGGTTTCTCTGTTTTAATTACTGCCCACCAGTAATGATGGACAGTAAGGCCATCAACTGTGATTCAGCACAGAGCGCACATCACGGACTAAGCTCTCGTTCAGCACAGAGGTGATACAGTGTTCACGTGGTGGGAGGCAGGTACCAGACACGTGTTGTCTAATGTGACATGACAAGCCTAGAGCAGCACACCTGACCTCCAGCCACTGTTGCAGATGGACGTGAAACACCTATAGATCTTGTGCTGTACATATGACACCTGAGGGAATCTCAAGCAGCACTAGATGCTTATGCTTAGGCAGCTGAGTTGAGCCCTTCCCATTCTTGGAGAATTTATTTTTCATAACCTAGCCTGTGGAAAGTCACTTCTTGGACAGACAAAAATAGTTGGAATGATTGGGATTTCTCATCCCAGTTAAGAAAACAAATATATTGACTTAATTGTTAATAAACAGTGCTTATTCTTGTGTAAATGACTGAGGTGTATCCAGTAGCAACATTCTGTCTCTTTGATGCTAACCCCAATGAAATCTATCATTAGCTGATTTGTTTTCACAGACCAAGTCTGCTCTGTAATACTAGTGATTGTAAAAAAATGTTTAAAGACTGTAAATGCTTTCTCCTCTGTGGCTTTACTAATTTATTGGGGTTTGCTAGGGTTTTTTTTTCTGTAGGAATTGAAGTTCTTCACCAAGCTTTTCATGTCCTGACAATATTTAATAACACTATGGTGCTTTGTTAACCTCTTTAAAATATAGAAAACAATTGAGCATGAGAACAGATGAAAACAACTACCAATATAACTGGTAATAGCCATGACCCCATTGTGCCAAAGGATGTGCAGGTGTTTAACTTCAAACACAGATGTAGACCTCTTATGATGGCCTCTAATGAGCACATTTATAATGGGGACAGGAAGCCACAGAAACCTTAGCCAAAATGAGCCTTCTGCATCTTCTTACTTTTTCAAGATTCTCCAAGTCTGTGAAGTACTATAATCTGCTTCAGTGAGCAAAGATATCCTCCAAGAATAGCTTCTCTGTGGAGCTGTTTTTGATGGCAGTACTTCAGTGAAGTAGGACTCCTTCAGTACTAGCAACTTAAGAGTAAAATTGTCTCACACCGCCACTAAAAGCAAATGGATAAAGAACTGCAGAGATCTTTTGCAGTGGTTATTTTTTAGATGGCTGTTCTCAAGAAATGGAAGCCAAAGCCTACCATATGCTTTCTCTGCAGAGAAAAGGGAAAACTAATTCTAGGGAGAACTAATTCCCTTGGGGAGACAATCCAAAGACCCTCAGATTCACTAGGGCACTGCTAGTACCTCAGTAGTTACCAGTGGAAAATTCTGAGCACAAAAGCCATCCAATTTTTGTATCCTCACTACAATTTAGGCACCACAGTCAGTTCTGCAAGGGAGATGCTACATAGCCTCCTCAGAGTCCAGAGTCAAAACCGGTTCATGAGGAAAGATGCCTAACCTGAAAGAATGGAAAAAATCTCATGTTAAAAACATTGTGATGCCCTCCTTGTACAAAATAACCTGTTGGTTTTAACGCTTCATCAGAAATGCTTTTACACTAGTGCCTAATGCCTTGACTTAAGAGTGTGGAGTCCTGGAGTCTTGACTTGCCCTCAAGATTATTTCTTTTTTTAAATCCATTGACTGCTGAATGCAAAACATAGTAGTAGCCCGTAGGTACATTCAAAGTGTTCCCCTGTGTTGAAAAGGAGGAAAGATTCATATGGCAGGAGGAGAAAGGATGTGAAAGAGTGAACTGCTGTCTAGAGTAGCTTTCTGAGAGGGGAGAATCTTCCCAAAGCATACAAATTAGTTCTCAACAGTTTCTGGGTAAATATTGCAACTACAGAGCTATTATAAAGATAGATACTGCTGCAGATGTGTTTTTATAAAGAAAGAAGCTATAAGTGCATTTTGGCAGCATTTGTCCTTTAGAGTACGTGTCCCCACCATTCTCAGAAGACATCTTCCAGACGAGGTGTCGTGATGTGAGGCACGGCTCTACATATTTTCTGGATCCTGACAGAACCTGTGCTTTGGGCTATGGGGGGAAGAAGGCAGAACTGCACCTGCTTGGAAAACAATTTGCCATATCTGTGTACAGAAAGGAGTTACCATAAAAATATCCTCAGGTTGGGTTTTATATGCACTTTTCTTTGTAATTGTGCATGACTATTCCTAAATCCTACAGCTAATTTAGTTATAAAATTAACTTAAACACTTGGAAAATCTGTTCTCTAAGTATATAAGGCATGCAAAAAAGTCTCACAATCAATTCTGCAGGAATGTAAAACTTTCCTATTCCATTTGCTCTACAGATGGAAAGACACAGAGAGACAGCAACTTCCAACATATCTCAGTATCTCCAAATTAAGAAAGTTTCTTCTTTTTTTGTTTTTGTTTTTGTTTTGATTTTTTGTTTGTTGGTTTGTTTGTTTTTTGTTTTTGGGAGGGGGATAAAATGTTGAGGTTGAGATAAGCATTTGTATTGGTAAAAACACATAAATAAACAGGAAAACCATTTACAGAGAAGTCCTCAGAGCCCTGGTTATTACAATAGAAATTCCACAGCATGCAAACTGACAATAAACAATCTCTGTGCATAATTCATTTTATTTGAGGGAAGACGTGAGGAAAAAGCAACTGAGTGCTGAAAAGTACTTTTGTTTTTGTTAAACTAGGAGAACCCCTTGGGATGCCTTCCCCCATTTATCCATTCCCTTTGAGAAGTAAGCAAAGCTCCATAAGCCTCCGTGTAAATGTGCATTTCTCATGTCTCCAGAACAACAGAATATCATCACGTTAGGGTTTAGAAACAGCTACATTTCTTCATTCTTCTTATGTTGCCTTTCCCCAGTTCAAAATACTCATCTGCATGATTTATAGTATATAACTAGGTACATGGTCTACTTATGCCTTCCAGTTTTCACCATCATTATTGTTTTGCCCTTTTCCATAAAAAGCATATAAATGCAGTAACTCTCCAAAGAGTAAATTTTAAAACAAATGTCCTCTGAGCCTGTCTTTTAGTTCTGCAGCTACTGCATTATCGAAATGGAAGAAATGGACAGCAGCTTCCAGACAGTAAAGGTAAGTAAGTGCATATTTTCTCATCTTATTTTTATATGGAAAAAATTCTAGTTCTGGTAAAAGCAAGCAAAGGTTTAGTTAGTTTTAAGGTCATTTTCAGGAATTATGCATCTGTTTTCATTGGTGCAAATCAGAAACAAAATTTCACTGTGAATTAAATTAGACTAATGTCAGCAGTTAAATAGATCAGGACAAATACTGTCATTCCTATTTCTAAAAAAAATCTATTCAAAATGAGGAGTATAATTAATTATAGATGAAAAACCTTCTACCATACCAGGTCATGACATTGTACAGAGTATTACTAAGTTATTAACTACGATTATTACTCTGTACAGCTGCAAGAGGATTGTAATTTGCAACCAATCATCAGTTGTTTATAGGTTTCCACTCCCACCAACTTGTAGAGAAAATGTTGTTCTTTAGGGAAAACAAAACAAAACCAAGAACACTCAGTCCTGTACAAATTCATGTTCCTAATAATGAAGGTAGGTGAGTTTCATTTGGTCAAATTACGAATTTCTGTGCAACTGTCTCCCTTGAACGGCGTAATTTGTAGGAACGACATTGGAAATATCATCTGGTGTATGCTCTCTGATGCGCTACTGGGTGCAACTGGTTCAAGAAACCTTTTCTGGTTGCCCGTAACCCCAGAAGTCTGAGGCTAAGTGAACAACTGAGTGGGTTAATAACCTCAATCAAACTATCCTACCTGCAGGTTACTTCTGAAATCAAGGTTGGAAATGGCAACTTTTAACAATTAACTTTCTCTGTAATATTGTTAATTCTCATTAATAAAGGAGTGAAAACACACACCCGTGTTATCACAAGTTCATGAGTGGACTCTTTGGGACTCTCGGGGCTTCTTATCTTCTAGATGATAAGCAGTGTGAGGGCAGAGATGCTTTGTAACCACTGCCTGTGTGAATCACAACTGGGTCTGAATCCCACATTTAACTTGATTTTATAATTTCACAAGTTGTTTTTAATAAAGGTAGAAGCAAACAGCCAGAATATTGGTTGAACTTTACCTTTTTTTTTTTCCTCTCTAGAGTAGAACTAAATTATTTGGTCTTTTCCCCCTTGTCCAGCAATAAGAAAGAAAGAAATACATCAAATGAATAGATTTTTTTTCCTCCTGCTGAAGCTGCTGGGTGTCTTACACCTGAGGCATGTAAGCGCTGCCTGTCCAGCTTTACTACGCTTTCATACAAGATAGCTTTAAGAACTTCTCTGAAGTATATGAGCCTCAGTACAACTGTATCAAAGTGCACGACAGTTATAAACTGGTTTATCTCTACAATGCTGTGATAATTAGAAAGTTAATCTTTTCTAGATGAAGATCCAAAGCACAGAAAATGGTCCAAAGATGAGCTATGACAGAGCAGCGGGTTAGATTTCAGCTGGCACCCCATGCAGCAAAGTGTCTTTCCCCGATGCCCCGGCACATCTGCGTGACCACGTCCTGACCTGGGCTGACTGCCTACGTGGCACCACGGCAGGCTACAAGCCAGGTGTAAAAGCTGAACTATTCCATGTCATTGGCTCAGGTTTCTGCTCGTATCCGTCATCTCGGGTGATACACTCTCGCACCGCTATCAAACCCGGAGCTGATTTGCATTTTGCTAGCTTTGAGTGGAAGTAAAATTAAAGCCAGATGTTCCCACCTGCCTTAGCACATGCTCTTGGCGCAGACAGATATGCCAGACAACATCTGATATTCCAGAGATAACCTACTAGATTCGCTTTAACATTAAAACCTCTTCACTGAAAAGGAGTTTCAATTGAGATGTGTATTGTGTTTCTCCCAGTGTATTCTGTGTAGTAAACTAAATAATTCAAAGTATAGTGCGCTTTAAAATTGTTCACTTTGGCTCTTTATGGGTGTTTCTATACTTCGTGCTGTCAGCAAATCTTTCTCGGTTACTTGTTCTCGGGCAGTCAAGGGAGACAATAGTGATATCAATAATTAGAGGTGTGTGTCTTTCCATCTTCATGTGAAAAAGGGCAAATATCCTGAATAGGAAATATTGTGGGCAGCAGCAGAAAAGAAAATTGTTATACATGATCCGCTTTAGGAATTAAACTCTTGTATGTATGGACCATTGGGAGATCATAAAGCATTATTTGATATAGCAGTTTTCATATGTTATTTTCATTATAAAATAATACAAATCCTAAATAATGCTGTATTTTTCCATGTTTATGGCAGCTTTTAATAACTTAATAAATGCATAAGACAGGAATATTAAGTAAAGCCTTTTCTGACTGTGATTTTATATAAGTGAGAGTCAATTTTTTTTATGAAGTTCCTTCAGAATCATGGAATGCAGCAGTGAAAAAGACCTACAATATTCTTCAAGTTGCAAAAGAATTGTTAATTACAAGGAAAAAAAATATTTTACATAGGTGAATCTGGAAGAAAAAGTATAATTGGATTTTGTGACTTTTCTTCTGGTGAGAGAGTGTAAGAACAGGATGTCTCAGGCTTCTGTGGTTTCTGATTTTCATCTATGCCGCACATAACCGCTTGTTTCTTCTTGTAAATATAATGAAAGGGGTTGATACAGTTGAAAATTAAAAAAACACAAATTTAGGGGGTTTTGTCAACTGAGAGGACAGTCATTCCATCACCACTTTCAGTTTCTTCTTTTACGTGGCAATTTTCAGTTTTGAAAGGTAATGATTCATTCTGTAGATATTCCTTAATTTCTGACACACAAAGAAGCTTTTGTAAGCACATAAATTTTTTGTATGTTCATTATAGCCCGTTTTTTATTATACCACGGTTGTTCAGGATAAAGACAGATGATGCTATACCAATAAATAAATAAATAAATAAAAATAATAAAAAAATTCCACTCCCAAACCACTTTAGTCTTGGGTAACTAGCAAAACCCACGCGCCACTTTTATTGCAAATACTTTCCCTACCGTTCACGGTAGGTATAAATGCACCAGCCCCTAAATATCCAGACGTGCTGTATTTTCCGCACGTGGCTGTTTTTGGAAGCCGACGCGCAGCCGCGGCAGTTGCGCGGTGCCTCCAGCGGGGCGGCCGAGGGCGTGCGGCAGCAGCGGGACGCGGGTCGGGAACTTGCGAAGCGCCGACGCCGCCTCCCGGTGGCTTTGCATTTTAAAGCTGGGGGTTTTGGCTGAAATAAATCACGTAATCACGTCGTTTCTTTTGCATTTGGAATGCTAGATGCACACAAGTAAGTACACTCC
>VXBL01002146.1:262280-379828 GCA_013400195.1 Aramus guarauna | reverse complement strand
TTTTTTTTTTTTTGCAAAAGTGGTCAGTCCAGGTAAATTATGAATTTTCCCCCTTTTGGCTTTGGAACATCTGAGCCTCCAAGGCACTATTTGGTTGCAGTCCTCATCTCCTCCTGGCTCAAAAGCTTTGTAGAATTGCTGTTATCAGTTTTCTGTTCTGTGCCAGTATATTTGAACAGCAGGGATGCTGCAGCTCAGAATCCCGGACTTATAATGGCTGTGCACGTTCGTGATGTTTATGACATATTGTCTGGGGCACAGCAGAATTCTGGTAAGCATCTTGGGTTAAGAAAGATACATGCTGCAACTAAAGCAATATTCTGTTGAAGACACTGCTATAAGTAAGAATCTTGAGTGCTAAAAGTTTTCCTTTCTAAGCAGTTCCAAATTAATTTATGACACTGAGATGGTCTGTGAGTGCTTGCTATGGCTTTCAGGGAGTTGGTTGCTCACATGATTTAGTCTAGACTTTTTCTTCATCTGCTGCTCCGTGTGTCTCTATTCTTTTTGCAAATGACAGCTCTGAGATGTGTAAAAGTGCCTGAATGGCAAGAGGAGAATCTCGCTGCTGATGGCAAGAACAGACACCACACTGGAGCAAGGAAGAACTACACTCAAGGTGCTGCTCCCAGAGCTGTCATTCCCCAGAGGAAAAAAGATGTCCCATGCAGGCAAGCGAGAGGCAAACAGGTGGTGTATGCGGATGATGATGGTGAAGAGGGATTTAGGGGAATGGGCAGTATTTCCAGTGAGGAAGGAACCATTTAACATGGCAGCCTAGGTTAGGCCAGATGAATAGACAACGAGAAAGCACAAGAGTAGAAAAAGAGACAAGGATCATAGTATAAAGCAGCATGTGCAGAGGAGCAGAGAAAGGGGGATGAACAGATGGATGCGGTATCATTTTTTACAGAAAAAAGGAAAGCAAATTGTAGTATTACATTGAAGACATATCTATGCATGCATATATATGTGTAAATATTTACTTATACATAATATATATATAATGCACACATTTTCTTAATACTGTCTATATGAACAACTGCTGCTGGTATATAAAATGGTTCTTATGGTTTTAGTGCATAGTTTGAAAAAGCTTATGAACCCTGTGCTATGAGAGATAACAGAGTTTCTGTACTTCTCAGCAGAGGGAATATTCTGTAGCGTTTTGATATGATTACCTTATTCTTGTTCCTCTGTAATTCTGTGAAGTGGATGTAGACACTTGGATAATTCAAGTGTATGAGTTAATAAATTACAGTTAGAGTATATCCAGTTACCATAATGGCTCTTAAATAATTAAACAAAGCAATCTTAAATAGGATACCGCTGCACCACACTAACTAGAAAGGTGTCATCAGAATTACTAAAACCCTATCCCTTAAGGTCCCATTCCACTGTGTATGTAGAGTACGATTAGTGGCTGCTTTGTGGGTCTAGAGGAATGGAGTATGTATCAAAGGCACAGAGTGCTTGTAGGGAATCAAGTGGAATTTAATGGCGAGAATTGTGTGGATTATGGAAAATGTGGCTCGGTCGCTGATGACGATGTGTCGGATGAACCACCTAGCCTTGCTGTGACTCAGTTGACCTGCCTGTGGGATGGCTGTAGCCCCCTTCCAGGTCACTGAAGGAATTAATGCTTGTAAAGTTCTTTCACACTCTTCAAAGAGGACACTACTTTTAAAATGAACACCTGGAATAAAGATGTTATTGGAAGACAGTGGTGCATATTGACCATGCTTCAATTAAGCCTTGAAGTCCTGATGAAAGCAGAAAGCAATGCTCTCGTAATTAGTTCCACTAACATCTGACAATTTACTTACATAAGTGAAGGATACAAGATTAGTCCTTTGTTAGGACTCTCAATTTGTACTTGCTAGCAATGAGGTCATAATGGCTGATTGATCCTTTGTGCAGACCTAAATGAAAATTTAAAAAAAACAAAAAAAACAACAGAAAAAAACCAAACCAAAAAAACCCAAACAACTTAAAAAACCCCAAAACCAGAAACCTAAAACAAAAGGAAAAAAGACCATTTAAAAAAAATTTCTCATCAAATTCTCATGCACATACAAAAATGAACAGTGATATAAGCATAGTTCTTTTCCATGGAAAACTAGAAATACTGTCTGAAAGCTCAGTAAGGGCTATAGCGCATATCAACAAAAGACTCTCTAGAAGAACTTTACTCCAACGTTTTTTACTGTCTGTGGTGTTTCAGATGTTCTCACAGCAGGTGGGCCATGTATTGTGCTACTTTCTTTGAGAAATTGCAGGAAAGCAGCTGGTGAAATACGGGGTGTCATCCAACACTTCTTTCATATACAGTAAAGCGGACCAGTAATGCAGGTTTCTACGATTTATTGATAAAGACCCAAACCATATTTTGGAGTTGCCTCTAGAAAGCTCACTCAGTGCTCTTTTAATTGTAATAACTGAGATTTATATCATGGTTTTCATCCCCCAAATATCCCAAAGCATTTTATGAAGTCCTTTAAACACCCTTTTAGAGAGGGAATACAAAGGCCATGAAGAAAATGTGACCACTACTTGGGCAAGAAATTGTCAGGCAAAATATGCAATACCATTCTACAACAGTATGGGACAGGAAGAAAAGGACGAAGGTGTCAAACCAGAATAGGAGATAGGATATAATTAGATATATTATAAATAAATGGAATTAATCTAAGAATCTGGAATCTAGCCATTATACTGCAGGACTTCCCTTCCCTTAGGAGAGACATTTGTATTTTTTTAACCTATAATGTGAAATCAGTCCAATACTGAGTGTTGAAATACTTTTCTATGTGTGCAGCTGCAATGAGAATGTATTTTTGTCACTGGTAGTTACACTACCATGTATCCAAAATATATCAGTTGCTGTAGATATAGTTCTGGTACTAAAAAAAATCACAGGACAAGAAAAAAAGAAAGCAAGGGATGTACAAGAAATTACAAGAGATGACATTGCAGCTTGTTCTACTCCTACTTTCACACTTTGGATTTGTCTTGATCACCAAGCCTCATTTGCCATTCTTATTTAAAAAACCCAGCTTTCTGCTTCATATCAGCTGGAAGGTTGTTTTCAAATTTATCTCAATCAATGGGAGTACAAGGCGTGTCTTCCTACAGTCACACTGGGTCCAAATCTGGTTTCACTTGCACACTGTGTAAATCAGTGAGGCTCTGTGCGGTATAAAGGAGGGCAGCCTTTGACGTACTGTTTTGTTTGTTTGTTTTTAATAAGTACTATGAATGTGTCGGGGCAGGCTGTGATATTTTTTAATTCCTTTCCTTGCCCTTTTGAGTTTTCCGAAGCCCTGAAGGGGATGCCTCTGGGAATCATTTATTTACAGACAAGAGAAGAGAGGTTTATTGAGTAGTGAAAATATCATCTTGTTTTGTTGCTGTATTTTCCACTTTTATTCTGAGAGATTAACCTGTACAAGAAAAGCACTTTAATGGAATATAACTGCTGTATGAAGAGGGCCTGAAGAGATATCTATGCAGTATTTATATGCTGTCTCAATTACCACTGCAAAATAGTTTGATGATTCAGCAAGGCCTCTAACAGTATCTTCAATAATTCTTTCCCATTTAGATCTCTGAAGAAGAACCAAATCTATACTATTGCTTGGTCTTTTATTCCCTTTAGGTCATACATTTCAGTGCAGAAAGTATGTACGTAACCTTCTGTGAGCTGGACATGCAGATGCACCGGGCAGCAAGGCTGAGCTGAGTGGAGAGCCAAGAGTTTGTAACAAGACAAGCTGCTCTCCACAAGGTTTACTTTGAGGTAAACTGGTTTCCAGTTACATTAAAGAACAAGTGTTGAGGATATACCCCTTGCAAGAACACAGCGCTCTCAACAGAAATGTGAAGCAGCAAAGGAAATTTTCTACTTCAAATTGTTTGTGTAGTTACTGTGCGAAGCAAATGTATAAATTTTCATTGTCTCCAAAGGCAAAAGCCCAGGGGTTAAGACAAGTGAAGGAACCAAGAGCAGAAGTTGGAAAGAACTGGTGCACAGCACTGTGTGGGAGATGCTGTAAAGAAGAATATTTTTTAACAGTGTCAGAAAGCACATCAGGGGAGTTGGTAGCAAGCGTCAGTCGCTCAGGAATATGCGACGAGCTGTTGTTAAGATTATTGTGACAAGTTATATGGAGCACCAAGGGATACTCCAGACTTTATCAAGAGTGAGGCAATCATTCCCACCGCCATAAAAGTATCTTGGCAGGCAAAGGCTATAAATGTAATAAAAGAGGGATGTGGGGGGAAATGTTGTCTGTGCCCATAAAAGAGGGCAGTGATTGTGTAGTTATAGTGCTTCATAAAATCCTTCAAGTTAGCAGGAAGGGAAGAAATTGGGTGAAAAGATGAGTACAAAGCAACCCATTATATTTTTGCTGGAAGCTGGTAGGGTGGATGGGGGAAAATACCATTGGATTCTTAGTCTGATTTTATACCTTTCTATAAAAGGCAGCTACTGGACACTGTCGCAGACAGGACTTAGCAAGATGGAGGTTTTTTTCTAATTCAGTATGGATATGTTTTACATTTCTAGCTAAAATGAAGGATAGAAGTAAGACTGAGAGAAGGAAAATTATTTCATTAATTAAGTACATGCAGTGGTTTTGCTTAGTCTTAGACAAAGAACTATACAAAGGGCAATGTGGAAGCTGTCAATTAGGTGACAACTCATTTCTAGACTTCCCCCCCCCGCCCCCCCCGGAAAGCTGTGGCAGAAAAGACCAAGCAACACTGCTCCTTTTCTTGACAGGGTTCAATAATTGTCCAAACTGATTCTGCATAAAAACAATCTTCTTATTATAGGTTTCTTTTCTGACCTAAATTATCACATTCATAGCTAGCAAATGAATGATATAAATTAGATCACCAACAAATAGTGGGGAAAAAAACAGTTGTCTCAGTTCAGAAGAAATATTTTGTGACAGTCTTTTACTTTCTCCTCATTTTCTTGAAGAAATCTTTGAGACTGAACTATTAAGTTCAATGTATCTTGTGTACAGCCTAAACTAACTGAAGCAGTGCTGAAAGATTTGTGGTTTACCATAATTTATTCAGGCTTTTTTCTGCTTCTGTAAGTTGGGACACGGTAACGGGTAAGGATTCAGATTTGAAAATACGTGCTGTTGGAACAAGAGATTTCAGCTGTTTAGATATAGTGGTTAATGAGAGCTGTGATAGCTCTCTGGAGATACATAAAAGACTACTAATGACGGGTTCATTTATAAGTGATGAAGATCTCTCCAGACCAAAATCCTTCAAAAAATACAATAAATAGAGATCTGTGAACTTGTGGAGATCTTGAAAGTGGTACACTGTCATTGTCACCCCACTGGTGAGATTTCTTTAGTGCTACACTTTTAATGGCATTACTTCTCATTTGCAGCATCTTGCAAGACATGTCATTTACCTTTCTTCTTCTGCTTCGCATCTCGACTTGCAGTGCCCGGTGGTTTATTTTTGTTTGGAATTTTATTTTTTTAGAAGGGTTTGAGTTGGAACTAGTTGAATCTAGTTCCAATCCCATGGGAGGGAACATCTTCCCCTAGACCAGATTGCTCAAAGCCCCATTGAGACATTTTCTCAGTCACATCTTTTTTTTTGCCTGAAACTATAGTTTGAATGGAGATAGAAGATTTTGCGCAATTCTGTGCAACTGCAATGTGTTCAGTGTCCCTTGAGACACAGGAGGACTCACGGCCTCCACTCCTTGGACAGTCAGCCCATTTGGGAAATTTCAGAATTTTGCAAACATAGATCAGCTGGACAACATCTGTGCGGCAGGTCTTACCCTTGCTGAAATGTCAGTGCAACTCTGCATTTCTGCCTAGAAAATACTTATCGTAAATGCTATAGATTTGAGAGGTGAGTATTTGAAATGCACACAACCCTCTCCAAAACACCAGCTAATGTCTAGGCACAGAAATGCATGGCCATATGTGAATGTTGGAATAATATTTTTATGTATTTATTTCTTTTCAGATTTTCATCTTATTAGTATGCCAATACTTACTGAAACTCGATCACTTAAGTATAAAACATAAAAACCAAACTTGACATTTTTATGGCTAGTTTTACTGGATAAATAAATTAAATAATTGTTTCCAGAAGTGTTTTCTTCTGTTTTGTTGATAAACAAATTCTTTGTTGATTACTAGAATCCTGAACTTGGAGCAACGGCTAACCAAATCTTACCACAGGAATTTATCTGAATCACTGGGAGAGTTGGACATGAAGTGTAAACCTATGTGATTTGGAAAGTACTTTTATGACTTGGGTATAAAATCTGTTCTATAAATACAGCTCTACTACTACTTAGTTCCCTCACAGAATACTCAATGCAATCATGAGAAATAAATCACTACTATTCTTTGCATGTAGCTCTGTCTTGCCCACGTGGGATGAATGGCAAGACTGCCATTAACTCCAGCAATTGACAATCAAATCCATGATTTGAAAGTGAACTCAAATTACAGTGGACAGCATCAGTGTTTCAGTAGCTAAAGAAGCAGATGTTGGTTCATGACCTGAAAAGTATCAAGCATCTGTAACTTTCGCTGAAGTCACATTCTAACTGCTTGACACCTCCCAGCGCTTGTCCTGTTATTCTGAAACGTAGATTGTGACTAGAGGAGAGAAAATGTCAGTTTAGTATGAATATTTCTTCAGGGTTAAGTAATCAGAAAATTCAGCAGCAACTGAACTGTGCTAAGATGGATGGAGCAGATCCCTTTCTAACCAAACTAAAATTTTAATATGCCACACATGAAGGAAAAGGATTTTGACAATTATGTCACTATAAAAATTAATATAACTGTGAATAATAATCGTAAACCATTCCAATAACATGAATATTCATATAATATTGCCAACTGATAATGGTTAGGTCAGTAAGGAGTTGTAATTACCACTATTGATTAACTCTAAATTATGCATATTGATGACTAATGCTGAAATAATATGTTGTTTTCAAAATCCCCTCTTCCACTTTTACTTACTGCTTCTTTATCTCATTCAGCTTGCCAATCTTTTCCATTAGTTGGTGTATTTGTGAGGGCACAGACACTCACCTCTTATGGCTTGTCCATTAGGAATTGCCTTCACGAGAGCAACAACTACTATTTAATATACATTAAAATAAAAATGAAATTTCAATCTGACTTAATCCTAATGACACAAAAATAAATAAGATCCTGGATTAGTAATGGTGCAAACATTATTAATAACTAGAATAAAAATGGTAAATAACTGAGTTACTAACATGTTAAATTATAGAAACATAGAATGTTTTGGGTTGGAAGGGACCTTAAAGATCATCTAGTTCCAACCCCCCTGCNACTGTGAATAATAATCGTAAACCATTCCAATAACATGAATATTCATATAATATTGCCAACTGATAATGGTTAGGTCAGTAAGGAGTTGTAATTACCACTATTGATTAACTCTAAATTATGCATATTGATGACTAATGCTGAAATAATATGTTGTTTTCAAAATCCCCTCTTCCACTTTTACTTACTGCTTCTTTATCTCATTCAGCTTGCCAATCTTTTCCATTAGTTGGTGTATTTGTGAGGGCACAGACACTCACCTCTTATGGCTTGTCCATTAGGAATTGCCTTCACGAGAGCAACAACTACTATTTAATATACATTAAAATAAAAATGAAATTTCAATCTGACTTAATCCTAATGACACAAAAATAAATAAGATCCTGGATTAGTAATGGTGCAAACATTATTAATAACTAGAATAAAAATGGTAAATAACTGAGTTACTAACATGTTAAATTATAGAAACATAGAATGTTTTGGGTTGGAAGGAACCTTAAAGATCATCTAGTTCCAACCCCCCTGTCATGGGCAGGGACATTATCCATTGTAATATCTGTTTTGATGAGGTCAGACACCAATTTGTTTATTGCAGATTTACACAAGGGCCCATTTTTAAAATGGTGGTGCAAATAGTTTTCACTTACACAACAAAATATCCATTTCTTGGGGGATTCCTGAAATGTTCTGCAGATGCCAAAATATATCACTTTCTCCATATTGCTCACTGTCTTTGAGCAATGAAGAAGAAGAAAATTTAACTCTGCCAGAAGATTATTAGAAAAGTGAAGCAGAACTCAGATCTGGAGACTGCGGTTTGACCTGTGGTTACTGGGCCTTGAGAATTTTTGAACAGTAGCTTACTAACTCTTGCTGAATTAATTAAATATAAGACTTAAGTACCTACAAGTGGAGTTCCCTGATGCCCAGGGTTGCACCCAGATCTGTTGTCTGACTTCCTATCTTGTGTACAGGAAGATTTAGGCAGAGAAAGCAAGTTAAGAATGTGCACTCTGAGGGCGAGGTTTCATGAAAAAGGCTAAACTCACCCAGAGGTACAGTTTTCTTCCCCCTTCTCTCTTTGTTCCCTCCCGTTGTGGTTTAAGCCCAGCCGGCAGCTAACCATCATGCAGCCGCTCACTCACCCCTCCCGTAGGACGGGGAGGAGAATGGAAAAAACCTCATGGGTTGAGATAAAGACAGTTTAATAGGATAACAAAGGGAAAAAAAAAATATAAAAATAATTATATAATATGTATGTATATATAAAATTATATAGCAATATATTATTACNCATGGCTTTTGGGCTCCATCTGTCATAACAGTCTCTCAGGGCAGGACAGATGAAGTGTGATGTTGGATTGTTGCCTGCTGCATCTGGAGCTTGTAGATGATGTGTCTGGTGCGGTCCATGCTCATAGTCTGTGAGTTGAAGATATCAATCTTAAGGAAGTTGCTGAGCACTCATTGCTGAAGCCAGTTCTGTTTTCATCACTTCTGCACCTTTCTTGGTTTCATCAAAGTTCATTCTTCATTAGTCTGGGTGTTTCTTACTGTAATACCTTTTTTTATGGCATATAGCAATCATAATAGTGATGACATGCAATATTATGTAACAATCAACATCATACAATTCAAGACATTGACTGTTCTCACCCAAAGTCAAAACCCCCTGAGGTACATGTCAGACTGCCCCATTCTCCTGAATCACCCACCAGGTGCACCCAGGACCTTGAGCAAAAGAAATCCAACAGATGGGTTTGCCTTTGCCTGAGGCAGGAACAGCGCAGACTGTCTTTCCTGACATCACCAAGGCAAGCAGCTCCAGTGCCCATGATCCGTAGTGGAGTGCTCTAGCTCAGTGCACAGGGGGGTTTCCCAAATTGGGGGATCCTCAGGGGGAGCCAAGGGAATCACCAGGAGCTTGCAGCTCATGTGCAGCAGCTGGCAAAACCTGAGCAGAGCCAGGAGCAACAATGG
Source organism: Aramus guarauna (assembly GCA_013400195.1). Taxonomy (NCBI): domain Eukaryota; kingdom Metazoa; phylum Chordata; class Aves; order Gruiformes; family Aramidae; genus Aramus; species Aramus guarauna. Next base: position 370,481 of record VXBL01002146.1, on the reverse strand, counting down.
CCAAGCCTCCCCTCCCCACACACATAAAAAAAAGCTCTTAGGGATTGCCAGTGACTGGGGCAGGAAAACAGGGCATGGAGTGACAGAAAGGGCATGGCACGGCAGTTTGAGTGGGAGTTCATGCAGGAAGGGTGCACAGCAAGCGTGCTGAAGCTCTGCCAGCTCAACCAGGATGCAATGGTATCCACCTGGCAGAAGGCCATGGCCTCTCTGAGCTCTGCCCCCACCACAACTGACAGAGCTGTGGTGGGAACACGCTGCCACCCAGGTGTCAGGCTGCAGGCCGTGCCCTGCTCTTACACCAGTACAGGACGGCAGCAGTGAGCACACCTGAGGGAGGTGCAACCAGGTGGAGGAACTCCTCTGCTCAGTGACAGAGCTCTGGGAGGAGGTGAGCAGGTTGAGGAGTATCAGGGAGTGCGAGAGAGAGACAGACTGCTGGAACAGCACCCTACCTTCCCCGGGACAGGCCCAGCAGGCAGGCAGGACACGTGATATGGAGGATTCCCCATNCTGCCTGGTGCAGCAGACACCTCTGCCCTGTGACTTCCCCTCCTTCCCAGTGCCCTTGTGTAACAGGTATGAGGCTCTGCAGGTGGAACCGAACAACAAGGAGGACACTGGTTCATCTAACTGGGAGGTGTTGCTGAGGTTAAGTTGGCCTATGCCCTGTATCAAAACTGCTTGCATAGGAAAAAAAAGCGGTGGGATGGCCCTGTATGTTAGGGAGTTTTTTGATTGCTTAGAGCTTAATGATGGTGATGATAGGGTTGAGTGTTTATGGGTAAGAATCAGGGGGAAGGCCAACAAGGCAGATATCATGATGGGAGTCTGTTATAGACCCCTCAACCACGATGAAGAGGCAGACAAAATGTTCTATAAGCAGCTGGGAGAAGTCTCATGATTGCTAGCCCTTGTTCTCATGGGAGACTTCAACTTACCAGACATCTGCTGGAAATAGAATACAGCAGAGAGGAAACAGTCTAGGAGGTTCCTGGAAGATAACGTCCTGACACAGCTGGTGACGAGGCCAACAAGGGAAGGCACCTCACTGGACCTCTTGCTTGAGAACAGATAATGACTTGTGGGTGATGTGATGGCTGGAGGCCATCTTAGGCCATCTTGATTCATTGGTACTTTAATGCTCAAGCATATTCAGTAAATAGGACCACAGATGTGGCCATATTTCTTACTTCAAAAGCCTGATGGGTTATGGGATCTTTTATCATGCAACCTGTGATCAAAAGTGAGTGCAGTGATCTTGGCCTTCTTTCTAGTGGTCAGATGTCCACCCTACTTGTTGGCATCTGCAGTTCTTTTAGATGACAGGATGACAGCTTACTTCTTCTGGAGGCATACTTGCAGAATCATAGAATGGTTTGGCTTGGAAGGGACCTTAAAGATCATCTAGTTCCACCCCCACCGCCATAGGCAAGGACAGCCTCTACTAGAGCAGGTTGCCCAAATCCTCATGCAACCTGGCCTTAAACACTTCCAGGGATGGGGCCTCCACAAATTCTCTGGGCAACCTGTTCCAGTGCCTCACCACCCTTATAGACAAGAATTTCTTCCTAATATCTAATCTAAATCTACCCTCTTTTAGCTTAAACCCTTTACCCCTTGTCCTGTCACTACAATCCCTGATGAACAGTCCCTCACCATCTTTCCTGTAGGCCCTTTTCAGGTACTGGAAGGCCACAATTAGATCTCCCCAGAGCCTTCTTTTCTCCAGGCTGAACAACCCCAAATGTCTCACCCTGTCCCCACAGGAGAGGTGCTCCAGCCTTCTGATCAACTTCATGGCCCTCCTCTGGACTTGCTCCAACAGCTCCACGTCCTTCTTGTACTGGACCCCAGAGCTGGATGCAGCACTCCAGGTGGGGTCTCACAAGAGCAGATTAGAGGGCCACAGCCCCTCCCTCGACCTGCTGGTGACTCTTCTTTTGATGCAGCCCAGGACACAGTTGGCTTTCTGGGCTGCAAGCGCACACTGTCAGCTCATGTTGAGCTTTTCATCAGTCAACACCCTCAAGTCCTCCTCAGTGCTGCTCTCAATCCATTCTCTGCCCAGCCTGTAGTTGTGTTTGGGATTGCCCTGACCCATGTGCAGGACCTTGCACTTGGCCTTGTTGAATTTCATGCGGTTTGCACGGGCCCACCTCTCAAGCCTATCAAGGTCTCTCTGGATGGCAGGTCCCTCTGGATGGCCTAAATAACCTAAATAACATGCTTGTCAATTCATGACAAAAAAGTTTTCTTTTTTTATTTCCTGTGCTTTTCCTATTCTGTGCAGAAACTGGACAATACCTCAGGTTTTGTGAGAAATACATTCTGCCTTTAAAGGAAAAAGTTGCATTCCGGCTTGAGTTAGTCAGTACTAGGGTTTGATGTTTTATCACTACAAGGGATGTAGTTTGCTGTGAGTATTACTGGGGGATTATAGGGAAGGAGGAGAAGTGCCAATGCAAACCTTCTACCTAAATTTAACCTCACAGCTGAGTTAACCTGATTCATATCGAAGTAAGGCAGAATTTCAGACAAATTAAGTGGAGAATCACAGCGCAGAGGAATACTTCCTCCATTTCACGCTGTCTTGTTATTTCCCTTACAGGGCTTTGAAAGGGAAATAAGGCATTCCTGCACACTGGACTTTGAAGGTGAGCTGCTCTGTGAGGACCCCCTGCAGTGCTGTGTTGCTGAAACCAAGAGTTTGAAAATGTAAGCTATGCTTTGTTATAACCTATCTTTTAAGTGGCTATAGAGGCTAAATACAAACCAAGCAGTTACTTGAACTATATCTGAAAACAAAAAACAAAACCTGAAACAAGCTAAAAAAACCCCAACAACCTGGGTTGTGTTTCCCAGCTCCTGTGTTCACTTTCAGGCCCTGCTCACGTTTGACTTCATGTCCTGAGGAGACCCTCTCGGTTCTTCCCTTCATCCATGAACTGGGAAAGTGAACAGCCTCTCAGCAGGGCCCGGTAAGGTTCCCAGCCTGGAAGACCAGGGACTAGGAGAAACTGGATGAGGCCTTGGAGGCTGCTCAATGATGCCTAGGGATGAACATAACAGCCCTGCTAGGAACAGATGGAGAGAACTCTGTCTTTCATTGCCTCTACTGCTTGGCCATGTTTCAGTCCTTCAGTCTGACAATGGCATCAGGCTATGTTTAACGCTTTCGCAAAAATATGAATAGATGTGTTGTTGCAGGGGCTGATGGTCTTGCAGGTTTTACTCATCTGGTGTACCAGTACTGAAATGATGTCGCACACAGCATGCAAAATATTCTGGACTTTTTTCAATGCAAGACCCTGTGCAGCGGCATTTGTTGTACGTGTTGGTAATACAATTACGAACTTTGTTAGGAAAAACTCTTTTGCTGACTTAGAGGAAGTATATAAAAATGATTTGGTATAAATTGTTTCTCAGTATTCTTTACTTGTACTGTCTCAGCTGACCAATATTAAAACTAGCTACTATTTATCATCTTTTCTTTTTGAAAATTTCTGTGAACTCATAAAGGTTTATCCAATGTCCATTGAAGTAAATGGGATACAAAAGATCTTTTAAGAGTGAATTAACTTTTCTGGTGGATTAAACAGCTTTAGGTAAATGGCAAATTAAATAATGTAAATTATCATTAGCCTAAAGTGTTATTCTAATATTATTAGTTTTACTACAGTTTTCAGGCCAGGGTTTGATCTCAAATACACTGGTGTGAATGCAGATAACTGTTGACTTAGAGCTACTAAAATTTTTCTGAACATTTACTAATGTAATATATAAAAATTTGGACTCCTTGTCCTTCTTGGTGGGACTTAAAATGCAGGTTTTATTTGCTGGTTTTCCAGCTGATATTTCTGGTGCGCTCTACAATAGTAAAATCCACTATTCTTTATTAGAGTCAATCTTGTTGCCAGACACATTTTTTTTTTCCTTTTCACCATTGTGTGCGCTTTCTTTGGAGAAGAAAAACTGATGCAGTTGCACAGTTAATAGCTTTTTACCTTACTACTGATTTAAGTCCTCACTTTCTTTAAGAAGTTATTAAAAAAAAAAAAAAAAAAAACACACAGCCAAAACCTAAGCTTTTCTCTAGTTTCTGTTGAAAAGGTAAAAGAAAAATGTAATTCCTACCACTCTGGAATAACAATATTTTAATGTCTGTCTCCCTAATAAAATCTAGGAGAAGTTTATTTTCCCTAGGTACCCTTGTATGGGCATAAATAACAGGATTTATAAACAAGTGTCCCTATCCATATGGTCACCCATCTGGTGGTGAAGAATCCCAAGAGAGATAACAATTAGTGGGAGCACAAACATAAAGTTAGGAAAAGCTACTAAGACTGTTATTTGTACAGTTTGTAAACAATAAATCACGATATCACAATAAGAACTAATGTGTTTCTAAAGGGTTTTTCCTCTTGAACAACCCTGCTGATACTTTCCAAGAAGGAATTATTATAAACATAATTATATGCAGAATCTTTGATATACAGAGGAATTACAAATAAAAGCACTTTCTGGGGGGAATGTGCAGAGATGAAGGGATGAGCACCTACATGGCCTGACATTAAAGACCTGGCTCCCTCTGCTGAGATTCAGAGCCTTCCCTTGAATGCTTGTGTTTCCAGCACAATAGAAAGGAGAAACTAAACTTGTGGGAAGAGTGACCAAAGGAACTGTGTGCCCCGGTGCGAGCTGGCGCATCACGTTAGAGCAGCAAATCCCGGAATCCCCTTTTTGATTATTTTTTATCCGATGACCTTTCTACCTTCCATCGGACAACAGATGAAGGAGCAGGGACTTGAAATCAGTACTAACGCTCTCTGCAAACACACACATGCACCTTCATCCCATATTCTTGGGTGCAGCAAGGCTTGAATTTGGCAAGTTGTTTGGAGTGTGTCTGTGCCAATTGCTAGTGTACTCTGGGAGAGTCAGAAGATGTAGCTTGACAGCCCTTTCTTAAACTTGTCTGCTCTTATATTTGGATTATCTTTGGATTCTCAGTATTCCCAAAAAGAAACTAGATTGTGTTAGGAGCCAGAGCAGAGGTGTTTTTAAACTGTTCTAAAGCTGCGTCCAGAGTTATCCCAACAATGTTCTTTTATTGACAACACCTCGGTGGCTGCATTCTGAGCATTAAATACTCTTGTCAGCTTTCTGCTCAGCATGGTAGCTGCCCGGAATCTCATTTTGTGGTATGTTATTCTCTGTGTCGCATACCCAGAGTCCAGACACTCAGCAAAGCGTTCCGGATTCTGCCTGGGGGGACTCAGACCTCTAAATGTCATATAATAGCTTCCAGGCATAGGAGTCGCTTATTGGATCTAGCTTAGGAAGCAAAAAGTACACTTAGGGGAATGAGTATCTTTGTGAGGAAGTATTCATGTCCTTTTCAATGGCAAATGGAAGCTACTGCCACTAATCATTTCTGTCAATTTTTATTATTCAGACAGTATTCGAATGTGATTTGGGGAAATTAACTAACTAAAAGACCCTCAACTGAATATTTTAGAATACAGAATGATTAATCTTCCAGCAAGATCTGAAAGAATTTCTGATGTATGGAGTGTTTTGATTGGTAGTCATAGGGAAGATTTTCAAAGGTCAAGACAGAAGAGGAATGCAGAATTTATCCAGGGAAAGACTGGAGTTTGCTATATAAGCAAGTTAAATTTACATCAAATCTAAAGAGAGGTTAACAATATTTAAATTTTCAGTGCTAAAACCCAAATGACTGTAATGTATACTATTCTACCACAGTGGTGCAGTACACATGCAATAAAGATTAGGGAGCTCAAGCTATTATTGTAGGTATGTACGGTTATTGCACAACTTCGGATCAGAATTTCGGTTTTTGTAAGATTTTCTAGGTACGGATAGCTTATATCATCCAGATGTCTGCATTAAAACAAGTTACAGGAAATCACATTTCTCCTCTGATTAGTGACTATAAAAGCTGTAACATATCCTTCCAAACACAGTGTTTCAGGGGCTTCGAGTCAAATGTGATCACTTTTACCGGCGAAGAGATATGTACTCATTTCTTTTCCTTAGCTGTCAGAGCTGGTAACTCAGTTTGGAATCTGGCAGTCAAACTGTGCTTTTCTTTGCTGGCACTTTATTGCCAGCAGTAACAATTCAATAACACCTCCATAACCCTATTGCCATTTGCTTGTCCCTGAAGTTACACCAAGGCAAAACTGCTCTGCAGAAAATGTCCTTACAGGGGTGAAAATTGGCATCGTGTGGAGACAGCAGAACGTAACCTGAAGACAGTATGGATAAAAAAAAGTGACACCACCTTTATTGCCAGTAGTGATGTAGAAGAAGAAAAATGCATCTGAGCCATGTATATTCAGTGGGTCCGGATAAGAGAGCTGGCTGTTGAGGAGAAGACTCCAAGAGTCAGACACTCTAGGGACATAAGTACACACTAGAGCAAGCGTGGTCCTGCAACGCAGCCTCCAGACCCTTTGTGGGCACGTCCATGTGGCACTTACTGTGGAAAATCCCAGCTCTGTTTATCACAGTATGGGCACGGACTTGACTTTGTAGAGCTGGAAGCAGTGAAGGCAAAACCCCTCAAATGTTAAACCGAGCTTATTTGATATGAAAATCACTGACATGTAATACTTATGGAGCTCCACAGTCACTTTGAAGAGCAGGAGCACAGTGTAAATAGCTATCAGAGAGAACTTATAGGACTAAAATTATATACAGAAAAAAAGCATAATGAGACGCTGAACAAAAAAGAAATCTGTGCTTGCATTGTCAGGATGGATGAAGGGTATGGATCTATGTCTCTGAATAGCATGTTATTACTTATCAACCTGAAAGACATCTAGAGATAGCTCAGCTGTTATGATACCCATTTTTCACATTGTACTTAATATAAATTATCATCTTATACATTACTGATTGTGGTAATACAGTTTCATTTGAGTTTTTAATTCTGTTGACGTTAAGTATGACTATTTAATATTTGTAGTATCTATACATGCCGGCTGTGCTATGCGTATTGTATTCTCCCTCGGAATTTACCTGAAGATGTGAGGTGAAAGGTATGGAGTATAAATCTCCAGCAAATGAAGAGTTAATTGATGGATGAAGAGAAAGGCTTACAGGAAATCCAGATACACCGATAACCCAAGTAGTAAGAAAACTTTGTAGGGCAAGAGGAACTTGCAGAGCTGGAGGCTGTTTGCCTGTTATGTGTGTCAATTTTTGTGATATTTGTGTAAATAATAATAAAGAAGCTGTTACTGCAGTCCACTAAGGAAATGGCAAAGGATCATGTCATATCCAGGCAGAAGGTGAGTAACCTTGAACGGCAGCTTGTACTGCTGGAATAAGGGATTCTTCTCCATAATAGATAGAAACAAGCACTTTTCTGTTTAAAGGGCTTATCTGGGGGCAAGACATCAAAGTGTTTTTCTATAATATAGATATTTCTCAGGGAAGCTGAGACAGTGAGGAGGATATTAGTTGATGCAGTGGTAAGCACCTCAAATCACCTGTCTGTTGGCATAGCAGCCTAATTGAAGGAGTCTAATGTAGGGTGCGTCTATGACCAGAGATAAGAGACATGGGAAAGCACTTGAACTGCAATTTCCTGAAGAGAAACAGAGAAGTAACTCCAAAATACAGTCTCCAAGTCTGAACACTGAACTGTGAGAAGGTACACAAGAGGGAGCAGTGGTCAGTTATCTCATCAGCTCTTCACTGGTGTGAGGGTCATGGTAATTCCTAATGCCTGGGAAGGAAGCAGGGAAGTGTCTTTAAAATTACTCGAGTATTAATATACTTTCCCAAGTTTAGAGGGGATATGCACTGTATCATTCTGTCCTATTTTCCCCAAAATCTTCTGCTTATTTTTAAATATTACTTCCTTAAGGGTCCATGGGAAGCCCACTGCTGACTCCTGAAAAGTGTGACAATTTCACCAGCTTCAAGTCTGAACACTTGGATTAGCCATCTCTTGTCAACTTGATTTCTCTAACAATGCTATGGAATCTTATCAAAAGGCTATTTAAAAATGCAACTATATAATGTATTCTGCATCTCCATTAGCCACATGCTTACTGAATCCCCATAAAACTGTGACTGGATTAGTAAGACAGGATTTCCCTTGAGATAAGCCCTGACAACTTTTAGCCAACGCACTGTGATTATCCATGAACAAAGCGATCTTACTCTTTGTTACAACTTCAACCATCTTATGAGTGATGGAAGCCAGACTAACTGGTGTGTATTTCCCAGGAGGACTGACCTAGAGGGTCTGTTATTGCTTCTCCACTTGCTTTTCTACAATTGTACCACATGAACTGGTGTCACAATCTCTCTATCTGGAGATAAAAATGTCAAGAGGTGCACTGTGGAGCATCATCAACTATTATTTGACATCCTTATGTGGAGAATACTTTGGGCATACAGTAGATTGTTGATGTGGACAGATCTTCCATTTCCAGAGTGAACAAAGGGTATATTCACATTCTACTGGAAAACTTACCACAACAGCAATGGTGTGTGCTCCAACCTTCACAAATGGTAAGCATTACAGCTTCTAGATGAAAGCAGGCTGCCCATAAGGCTGAAATTACATTTTCTGGGTGCAAAAACTCTCCACCTGGTTGGAGAATGGACTGAGTAGAAGTCATTTTCACCTTCCCATGGGACCCTGGCTCTCTTGTGTGAGGTGTCCTAGTCATGATGGAGGACAGAAGGCAACTGGTATTTTGTTTTATGTACATTTGGCTTCAGAGCCATTCTTCTAAACAATACATTTACTGGGCTTTTGACAAAACCCAACCTAAGAGTCCTTAAAGAGAAGTAGTTGGTTGCACTGCCAGGAGGTCTGAGTGACAGAACTGGGAGCCAGTTCAGCACCAGTGCAACTGAGATTGGTCTCTTCCCTTGGGTGACCATAGGGAGAACCTGCTAGGAGCACCATGTGGATGCCATGTCTAGGGCTGACTTCTGACCCAGGGGAGCTGCTTTACACTGCAGTTCTGGTCCTCAGTCCCCGCCCAAGCTATAGCTCCACTAGGTTGCAGCCCTGCATGTGCTTGGCTCAGACAGGCCCCAGTCCTGAACCATGGGCTCATGTATTGGCCTGGTCTTGTCTGTCCCCATCCCCACAGAGATGCCTGATGCTCTTACCTGGGGCTGTACCTGACTGCCCACTGGTCCTCCCTGCTTCCTGGCTAGAGGAGGTGGGACAGGCTCTGGCTGCTGAGGCATTGCCTGCCCATACCCATGGGGAGCTCAGGTTGCTACCAGCTGCTAGCCCTCAGGAAGCTGTTTATCCTCATGGCACCTGGACAGTTAGTGAAGACATAAAAAAGCAACTTTCAGCTTTATAAGTCAAGAAACAGAGGCATCTGGGAAAAGTTTAGGACAGTGCATCCAGTTCTCAGTTCTCCAGTGCAAGAAAGAGAGCAGAAAACTGGAAGGAGTTCAGTGGAGGGCCACTGAGATGGTCAGGCTGGACCACTTGCCTGGTCAGCAAAGTTGTGCCAACACCATCCTTGGAGGTTTTCAAGACACAATTGGATAAGCCCTGAGCAACCTGGACTGAGCCCATAGCTGACGCTGCTGGAGGCTGAGCTGGAGACATCCCGTGGTCCTCATCCACCTAAGTTATTCCAGGATTCCATGATTCTAAGTTATTATTATAAATTTTCGTAATAGGACCAAGCAAGAAAGGGTCTGGGCTTAACAGAGCACACCACAAACACAACAGTCGCTTTAATTGTCTTTTTTTTTCTTGACATCCACTTGGCTTCTCTTGTACTTTGATGGAATATTACATTTCTCAACTATGGGATGTGCCAGTCATAACAACATGTAAAGAGAATGGCATATACTCCTTCAAAAACTGAGGAAAAGTGTAAATTTTCTCATTGATAATAACTTAAAAATTGACTTTGCTTGCTCAAAACCTTCTGTTCCAGACCATGTAATAGATTATTCCTCAAAGAGTCTTGCTTTTATACTGTCTGATGTAGTGTTTCATTCATCTGAAAAGTGATATTTATTTAACAGACCAAAAATACAGTTTATATATGTGATATATACAGTGAGACAAGTCCTTAGCAGCATAAATCAATGTGACTTCTTTAAAATCTGTGGAGGCATATGAGTATGACAGAAACCGATGTGACCATTATATATCATCTTTGCATATCTATGTAAGGCCTAACTTGGTCACATATAAAATCTCATTTAAGGCCTCATTTAACTGAGGTGTTTTAATAGTTGCCAAATTTCAACCATGTCATTCCGTTGATTGCAAGAGGATTCATCGTGTGTTCAAGCACCTTGCTGAATCATTATAAGGAAAATAAGTGAGAGATATAAAAGATAATTTTAAATGCTGGAATACACCTACCAGCATATTGGAAGGCTCTGAAATGCTCCTTTTCCCCCCCCAAAAAAAAAAAACAAAGAGAAAAGCAAAAAAGTGTAACTTCTCTGTGGGGTCACTGGTGAAGGATTTGTAGAGTCAGCAAATTCCTCTACTGTTTGCTTTGCAGTGCAGTACGTTCACTTTTCAGTTGCTTTCCCTGTAACACAGACCTGTTCTTTGTCGCTTGACCTCCTCTGTTTCTCCCTTTACAAACTGCTCTTTTTTAAAACCCTTCTGCTCAAAAGATTGTCAAGTGCTGTGGTTTCTATTTTCAGCTTGCAGTTAAAAGCTTTTTGTTATTTTCACAATCCTCCCTTCTTGCGACTTTTATGCTACACAAAGGCTATCTAATTCCTATCGCAAAAATCCTGGCAAAAACTCTCATCAAATTAGGCCAACTAAACGTAAGAACAAATCCTATCATGTCTTAGATTGTATTTGGAGTGATATGCTTGAGGAACTGAAAAGGAAAAATATACAAATGATGCTCAAATAATAAACACAGGGAAGGTTTTTTTATGGCAATATAATATTGTCCTTCCATAGTCATTGGGGCACAGTCCAATTTGCTAATTAAAAGAGCACTGAAGGAAGATTTCAGTGTGATCCAGCAACACCATCAGTAACTGAAATGTGGAACCACTTTGAGAAAGACAGCCGTAACAGACCAAGAAATTTGTGTAAATGTGGGCAGAGATATAATTAAATATGTGGTAAATATGACTATGTAAGAGCAGGCGCACCTGTACAAACAGGTGAAACAAGCCCTGAATGCATGACATTATTCTGTAGGTTTTTGTTTCTGTTTGAAAATGACTGACAGATTATTAATAGATTTTACATACAAGAAAATGAATCAGTTGTGCTGGACCTCTGTGTCCAGAAGCTTCACCAGTGCCCAGTGAGGTTTCCTCCGTCACTTCAGTCAGTCATTGAGGTTTAACTCAATAGAGATAATAGAAATTGTCCAAAAAACATGCTTTGTCAGAACATTGTCCACATGTTTTACAGTTTATAGCTCGTCCAACTTGTGCTTGTTATGTTTTCTCTTTCCAACTATGTGCTTCAATAAACAGGAGGCAAAGTTGCAAACTGATTGCCTATGATTCATCTTCCTTTCAAGCTGCTCTTTAGAGTACACAGTATGCAAAAATCCACAAAATCTTTCTTCTAACATAGGTTTGCTATGTATTATAAAAGATGGTCTGAGCCAGTAACTGTAACATGGGTGAGAATTTCAAAGTTCTAGATCCAGTTCTTGGTTCTTCACTAGAATCTGTCAAAAACCTTTGAGACCTTTCATTTCAGTCCACTTAAACTCCACCTCAGGGATGCACAATGGTTAACCCTTTCGTATCCTCTTCTATTCTGCTTTTTGCTGTTATTGCTGTATTTTTCAGTAAATCTGTACAACTACTCAAACAACAAGCTTGTGTCTTCATTACCTCACTCATCATTGATCATATCACTCATGAATTGATGCCAATATTGTGTTATTATGTACTTTTTATATAAGGAGAAAATTATGTGGGAAAAAAAAATTATCCCTTGAATTCAGACTGCAGTTTTAAGACTATGCTTTCAGCAGATCTGATTTTTATATTATTCTCTCCCCTCTTGACTACCATTTTTATCTCCTGACATTTATGTGATGTCAGCACTTCAGCCACAAAGTGTAGAAAAATATTTACTCTGTTTGCTACATCATCTTGCTCCCAGTTACAGCAGACGTGTTTGCATCGCTTTTCAATTCCGAGGTGTGCGAGAGCAGATTCAAGCGAGGCTAAAGGCTCGACTCAGCTCTCTGCCAAACAAATTGCTCTGCTTGCTGACAATGGTAGCTGCTTGTCAATGCATGTAACAATAAAATTGGTATTAAGATTACAAGATTTATGGGGCAGTGAAGATGTCTTTTTCTTCTGCTAGAACATGAGTCTGAATCAAACGGCTCCATTCATTCACGGGGGTGTAATAAGGAAGCTCAATGAGTACTTAGTTGCAGGGTATGGTGATGGGAAGACGTTCAATTTTTTTTTTTTCCTTATTGCTGCAAAATGGGTTGAAGCATTTTTTTCTGAAATTGGATCGATTGAAAAAAAAAAAAAAACCTCATAGGGAAAATATGTTGGAATTAAAATATTTGGGATTTGGATTTTTGGGAAAACCTTCTTTGAAAAATTGGTTTGGAATTTTCTATTTTATTTTTCTATATTTATTTTGTGTCTTTGTGTCATTATTTTAATGTTATTTTAATATAAATGAGAAAAAAATCATTTATGACAGCAGCATCGCTGCAGCTGGCTGTGCTATTTTCTGGGGTGGAGTGGGGGGCGATGCATGAAGTGTTTACAATCTTCAGTCCCGTGACTTCAGACTCACTAAAATACATTGATCAGAAGAAGTGTCTCCTATTAAAATCCAACCACCTGATGCTTTGGAAGTTGAAGTTACTGTGAGTCATGATGTAAACGTAGTCCTGAATGTAGACATTTCTACAAAACAAACATCTGGATTTTTTACTTGAATCAAAACTCATGGAGGAAACTTCAGTCCATAAATGTGCCTGTCGACTAAATCTTACTGTTTCAGTCTACTGGGGGTGGGACACTTGAACTCAGAGGGTATTCGGAAAGCCAATGAACTGTCTTACGTGGGGCTTCGTAATTAGAGGAGATGCTTCTGGAGGAGATTCATGTCTGCTGGAGGAAGATTATTCCCCTGTTTAGAAAGAATTCTAAACTTACCAAAATAAGACATCTGGCCATTCACCTTCTTGGCAAAAGCCTCTGGAAATGATTGATGGCTCATAGTCCAGCATAAACACAAGGGTCTGCCAGTGCTGTAAATTCCTCTGTTGTCTGTACACCCAGATTAAATCCTCAGCACTGTTCCTACAGTCCGTGAACTAATAGCAGGCTCAGTACGTTGGCAGGAACAGCAAACGAACTGATACAAACTAAATTTGCTTAACTAAATTAAATGCATGGCAATGCTAAGAGAACTGAGTTAAGGGTCTTCAGAAAATGTAAAGGGGAAAAAAGTATAATCTTGTTTCCCTGAGGGGAAAAAAAGACAAGCTCTAAAGGGAGATTTCAGGAAAAAAAAATCTTTTATATATAATATGCATATGCACTGAACGCTTCATGTTTTTAACACATAATCTGGATTTGCTGTTGCTTGGAGGGTGGGCAGGGATAAGTCTGAGAAGGATCTGTGCTAGATGAAAATAGAAAGCTTTCAAAGACTTAACGATGCAGTAGAGGGGAGAAAATGCCCTTCAGGTTTTTTTTTTTTTCTTTTTTCAATAATACAAGCCTGAGAAACACAGAGTGGCAGAAAAGCACTTGGAAGGAAAATGCTCAGTAATTTCCTAGACTTTGAGGTTCCATGGAGATTTTTGCAGGGCCAAGTTCTCCAGTTTCACCGTTGTGACTGAAAGTAAAATTTATCCCTAAATACTAGTGATCCTAGTGTGGCAGCCACTCTCCTCTCTGATTCCTTAATTGCACTACTCTTAACCAGAGAGAATAGCCTTGGTACTGCCTTGGCTTGGACTGATCCCGCAGAAATTCTTCCAGTTAAAGGGTCATAATCTCTTCCACTGATCATAATACTGCTGACAGCTTCTGCAACATCTTTTCTTTTTTCCTTTTCACCAAGCGGGTCTGCCCTGTAGAGTGGAAGGAGAAGTGGTCCGTGCCCCTGTAGCTACTCCCTCAGCACCTCTGCAGGAGAAGAACTATTCACAGTCAGGGTCGTCTCTGGACTCCAGTTTCTCACTTCTCCCGCCTGCTCTCTGGCAGTCCTGCAGCTGGAATTACGCTGCCTCCAACAGGAATTTTTCCAGCCACGGAAAGTTGCCATAGCAAAGCAATAGAAAATCTGGTTGCGATAATAATATTCCCCGTTTTCCCCAGGGCTGAAGGCTGATGGCTCCTTTACATAACTTATTCCTCTCTGCTCAGATTTCCTTTTTCGTTACATCAGCCTTGCCTTGTACTGATAGCAGATCTTGCCCTAGACTTGAACCATGGACAAGCAGAAAGATCGGCAACAGAAACCTGGAAATCTGTTCCTCCACCTGAATGTAAAAGTTGTGAGCTCTTCCAGGCTGTTACGTCTGGAGGCTGGTCAACTTACGACCTGGATGTATGAAATGTATTTGTGAAATTATTTACATGTAGCTTGTTTGGAAGAGTATTCTGACATGTAGATCTTCTCCCAGTTCCACAAAGTGGTGAAATGGAAAAAGATGAAATCCATATTTAATGAATTAAAATTTCACCCAGTGTAAGCAATTCCATGTCTAATGCAGCCATCTCTTGCCAAATTTTCAATAAAACAATTGCTTTTACCTGACATTTAGTTCTTGAATAAAGCTGTACTTGAGATCAGAAGGTTTTCATGCTGAGATTGTTAGCAAACTGAAAATAGGCAGGAAAGTTTGGCCTTGCCAGCAGGACAGCAATACAGAAAGTATTAACAAGAGCAACGCAGGACAAAAAGAAATCGTACATGTATTCCTTTAAATTAAGGGGATTACAGTAATGGGACATCTGGTACTTTAAAGTGCAGATTGCAAAGTCACTATGCTGTATCATCTTAATCCCCATAAGTAAATGCTCCCTTCCAGCTTTCTTTCCTGTATTAGTTATTCTCCTGCTTGCTGTCCTTGTGTATGGGAAGAACAAATCCAAGGACAAAATGTTGAGAAGCAATTTGAATTAGTAGCCGCTTTGTCAGGCTCTATCCCCAGAACTTGTGCGGCTGTGGGAGAGGAGTGAGGCTACGCTGTGTGGCTGAATCACATGCTCTAACATCTCAGCTTCAGTTCAGCGCGACATGACTTCAGGCAGACCCAGAATTTCATATGGGAACAGTTAAATAACTGAGAACATCTAAAGCAGAGCAGAACGAAATCAGGCGGTGAGGGGTAAATGCCTACAGGCAGGACAAATCTACAGAAGAAAGAAAATTGCCAAGCTGTATATTCTGCATAACAAAAGAAATGGACTTGTGATGAAGGCTGGCTAAACTTATACCAGTTTTGGATAAGAGATAACAGTTATTGCCACTGTAATCCTGGATAGTTCCTCAGTATAATTACCAGCCTCACCAAAGTTCGTTACACACGTGGTGGCTGGAGATTTGTGAAGTCTGGATAGCTGCTAGCCTCTGGATCAGGATAGCGTTCCGCTTTTTTTGTTGGTGTTGTTTTAATCTATTTCAAAAAGCAGATTATTTGCTTTTTTTAATTTTAAAGAGGCCTCTTCAGAACAGGTAAATAATCTTACTCTGGGCTGATAGTCCATATCTATGTTTGAAAAAAATGGTTTTGAGTTTTATTGCAAAAAAGACAGATTTATAATACTGATTACTATATTTATTTCTAAACATTCTTTCTGCTAAGCATGCATTTGTTGTGTAAGAGAACAACCATCTGTGAATTTCTGAATTTCATTAAAGAGATGATAGGTGTTTAGTGACAATGATTTCATTAAACAAATGCTAGTATTTTGTTTTCCACAGGATTAATACTTTTCATACACAAGAATTATCATAAACTAGTGCGGACTTAAACAATTTACAAACTGGAAATAGTCCCAGAACTATATCATTTGTTTAGTCGATTCAGATTATTTAAGAAAAACAGGTTATTAACCTTAATTATTATTAAAACTTCCTTTGAAATTAAAAAAGAGAGAAACATAGGGGTTTTGTAACTATTGCAATTTATTTTGGAAATGGCTAGCACTGCTTTTAACGTTATTTTGTGTGACTGAACTTTTTGTAAACACAACTGTTCTCTAACAAATATTGAAATGAGAGATTTCTTTATGTCTCTCAGAAAAAGATTTCAGCAGAAAGGCTTTCAAACAGTCTGAAACTCCTTTCAACGCACAGTTAAAAAATGGTAGTGGGTTGACCCTGTCTGGAGGCCAGGTGCCCACCAGACCCACTCTGTCACTGCCCTCCTTAACTAGACAGGGGAGAGAAGGTGTAACGAAACGCTTGCGGGTCGAGATAAGGACAGGGAGAGATCACTCACCGATTATTGTCACGGGCAAAACAGACTCAACTTAGAGAAAAATTCATCTAATTTATTACCAAACAAAACAGAGTAGAGCAATGAGAAATGAAATCAAATCTTGAAACATTTTCCGCCCACCCCTCCCATCTTCCTGGGATCAACTTCAGTCCTGGTTTCAACCTCCTCCCCCCAGCAGCACAGGGGGATGGGGAATGGGGGTTGTGGTCAGTTCATCACACGGTGTCTCTGCTGCTCCCTCCGCCTCAGGGAGGACTCCTCACACTCTTACCTGCTCCAGCATGGGGTCCCTCCCACAGCAGACAGTCCTCCACCAACTTCTCCAATGTGGGTCCTTCCCACAGGCTGCAGTTCTTCATGAACTGCTCCAGCGTGGGTCCCTTCCATGGGGTGCAGACCTTCAGGAACAGACTGCTNGGCCTTGGCCAGCGGCGGGTCCGTCTTGGAGCCGGCTGGCATTGGCTCTGTCAGACATGGGGGAAGCTTCTAGCAGCTTCTCGCAGAAGCCACCCCTGTAGCCCCCCATTACCAAAACCTTGCCACGCAAACCCAATACAAAAATGAACAAGTGTTTTGCCTGTATCTGTTCAGGTGGCAGAGAGGGTCTAACTGAGACGTCAAATCAAAGGCGCTCACTGACCAAGAGAGCAGAACCAAAGGTGGGCACTGACAGCTTGAAGTGCTGCAGTGAGCTTCCAACACAGAGCAAAGGCTGCCGAAGAGCATCACCCAACCACAGGAGGAGGGAACCTTGAAGTCTGGAATGGTTTTCTGCTGGTTTCTGTTGTCCCCATTTGGAGAATCCATTTGTCTTATCTACCATGATGTAGCTGCTGAGAGCAGCAATGGCAGTTTCAGATGACCTTTGTTTCCTTCCAGCTCTTCTCTCATTTGCAAAAGCCTGAGTAGGAAATACGTACACGCCTTCCTACTCCTCCTTGCACTATCCCCCTGAGAGCACTTCTTTAAGAGAAACTGACAAGTAAAACAGCTGAAAAAAATGTTTCCATTTACATTTTCACGTGGTTCCAGCTGGTTTCATCTTTATTGCCAGTTTATGCCACAAATTTTTCTTATTAGTAGGTAGTACCTGACCCTGCATTCAGCATAAGTGACTGTGACCCCATTTCTACTGTGGCAGGACTCAGACAAACCACCTTTCCTCTGGATCCACGCAGTCCTGATCTGTGCTTATCCCACCTTTAGGTCAATGGAGAATTTCAATAGCCTTTTTATACTGTGTTCAGTAATTAGAATATTAAGGATGGTTTCTCTGGAGAACTTCCCTAATATCTTCTCTTCAGCCTGACACCTCCCTGCTGGAGTGCAGCTGGTTATCAGCTCCCCTTGGCTAAGTCTCTTCCCACCTTACAGATGTTACACTGATTTTCCATTTTTCTACCTCACTAGTGTTTTCCCATGTGGCACCATGTCTAATGCCCTAGTTAAATTCAGACAGATTTAATCTACTCCATGTCCTTTGTCTGGGTAATCAGCTATGCTATCAAAGGGAGATATCTGATTATTTGAGCATTATCTACCCTTGGTAAACTATTTAGCATTTTATCTCATTTTCTGTTTACCTCATGTAACTAATGTTCCTCAATTTTATTTTTTATACCTATCATAATATTGAAGCTGAAGCTTTGGAGTGTAACTTATTCCAGTCATTTCCTTTTCCCCCCACTTGAAGATGAACTGTTCTACAGGTATACTGACATAAACCCTTCTTTGTTGTCTAGCACATCTTCATCTGACGGACCTCCTGGAGTCTGGGGAAAGGGGTGGTCCAGCCTGCCCGCCTGACTTCTTCCAGCTCAGAGATGGGGCTTTCCTTTCCCACAGCCTCTCATCATCCCTTTGCCTTGTGGTCAGTGCCATCGTCCCAACAGAAAAGGAAGACACAATATCCTTAGGGGGCCACAAAGAGCTTGGAGAAATGTTTTATCTAGTGCTCACCAGGAGTAAGAGTTCTTTACAGCTGTCTCTGTAGCTGTAGAGGAACACTGTGCTATTTCTCCTTATGTAAACAGGCCATTCTTTACATCCAGTCAAAGTAATTGCAAACAGCATTTTGACTGTGAAAGCACAGAGGACCTCTCAGACTTAGATGAAAGTAGTTAGTTGAGGTTTATATAATTCTTGTTTGAATTCATTATACATGCATGGATACATGAATCTTGCAAGAACTTTTCTAACTATGTATTTTGGTGCCTAAGGAATACCATTCTGCAGAGATAAAAGCCCAAATCCAACAGACCCTTGTATCAGAATTTCTTGTCTAATTTTCAACATTTATAGAAGGATAATTAGCTTCCTTCTCTCAACCCCCACTGTTTTAACAAGGAGTTGGATAAACTTCTCTTTCTTGCAGAGGCTGTAGCAAAAGATTGCGTTCCAGTTAACACTGACTGGCAATCCCAGTTCCCTCATTGGCTCGTAGCAAGTTTCTCGTCAGGTCATTTACCACAGCGTTTTCAAGGGTCTTTGACCGAATAGTTTCCTTCACTTCTTATTGCTGAGCATCTAACGTGAGAAGCCAAGAACTTGGTTTCAGTGGTCCAAAGCTATGTTACTGTGAGGTCAAAGAGATGGAGCTGAGAGGATGCCATGCTCCTGGCTGCCAGCTTATGCCCACTGTGGGATGCGCTGTTCAGAAACCCCTGGTCTACACGTGCACTAAGTAACAGCAGTAACCGATGTGCTACGCTGTTGTCTGGGGCATTACAATTTACCACATTTTCACGGATCAGATGAATGAAGGAAACATAGGAAATGATTACTCTGCAGGAGTCTGAATCAATCCCTCCCCATTCTTTACCAGACCTGGAAACATTTGGGTCTTGCAAATAATCTTTAATCAGATAGGTCACCCTATTAATGTCAATGGCTCCTTCTGTGAATAAAGACTACTCAGCAGGCTAAACATTTGCTGGACTGATTTCTAAGTCTTAAAATGCTGAAAGAAAACACAATATGCTTTTTATAAATTCTTGTTGCTGTACTTCACATTTTACTACAGAGTGAAATTTTATTGCCAGTTGTCACTTATTAGGAAAAAAAAGAAAAAAAGAAAAAAAAAAAGGAAAAAGAGAGAAATATGAGCAGGACCCAGATGGCATTGTGCTTTTTACATAATTGCAAAATACTTATGTTACAGGCAATTTTCATTATGTACTAATCAAACTTGTGTAATCCTGTCACTGCACTGTCAGAATGATTATCACATCTGTTTAACAAAAAGTTGAATAACAATCATAAAGAAAAATAGACAAATTAATGGTTGTCTCAACAGAGACACCAATGTGAAAAAGGTCCTGTCACAGATGTAGTTCTCAGCATACAAGAAGTCAGGATGAATTGTAGCATCAGTGTGAAATGCTCCAGAGAAAAGCAAATGGTATGACAACAATCAGACAAGATCACAGGAACAATTAAGCCAGCCAGCAAAGATTTTACCATGTCCCTTGTGAAAATCTGAAAGTAGCACTCAGAACCTGCTATGTTTCCTTTCTTTGCCATGCAGAGAACAATAATACCTAAGAGCATCTTTGTTATATGTGATTTGGTTGTGAAGACGTTCTGGGACGTGCAGAAAGAATCAAGATGTAACAGGAACAGTAAGAGAAAGGCAGAGTGTTCTTGCAGCATCCCAGAAAAAGACATCACAAATTTAGCATCACGGGCTGTGCAGGAAGGAAAGAGGACTCACAATTCAAACCTTCAGTGGCTGCACAAACAGGCATTGAAACTGCGGAGTGCTGCTCTAGCGTGCCACGGGACAGAGACAGTGTCGAAGACTACAAAAGTACCACAAAACCGTTGCAGTCATCCTCAAATCATGAAACACAGTTATGACTACAACCTGTAAAATATCTTGCCTTGAATCTTGTTGACGAACCGTCTGCAGACTACAGTGACCATTGTTGAGATCTGACATCTGGTAGGAATGACTGCTTGCAAGGAGAAATGACGACTGTCCCTTTACTTGCACCCTGGGGTTTTGCAACAGCTGGTCAGAATAGTCTTCAGCTTCAAACTTTTCTTTTTCAGCCAATCTGCTGCAAATCCCTGAACTGACTACCCTGGGGAGTGAGATCCTCTATGTTCCTGTGATTTTGTGTCCCCTGGTAGCTGGGGAAGAGCAGATCCTCGAAGCCCTCTGTGCAGCTAGAGCAATGGCAGGTAACTCTGGTGCCCTGACACAACTGCAGAATCAAAGAAGCCTCTCTCTGATTTCAGCCTGCCGCTGTCTGGGAGTGGCTGCCTCCTCCAGGGTAGCAATTTTGGCTGGAACCAACGTTAATCTCATCACTCCTTTGCATACTGCTGGCTTTCAAATCCAGTCTGCCTCACCCATGCTAGCTTTATAAACCACTGAAGCCTAGGCGGTCTTAAAACACCAGCCTAACTTTTTAAGCATTCAGGACCACATTGATCTCATGTATAATCCCCAAGGCACCTAATTTCTGCCTGTTGACATTCACATGCTGCTCAGGTCCTTAGCTATAGAGGAAGCCCTGAAGTAGTATTTTCAAAGGCTTTTTCTTCTGAGCACAGCTGAGATCTTACAGAAGAAACACCTGGAGCCCAGCCAGTGTCTACTTTCTAGTGCGGTCACGGCACTGATTTGTGATGCGGGAGGTGTGGATTCAGTCTTTTACTCTACAGAGATCTGTGAACCCACACTCCAGGCAAGGAGCCGACCTCGAGGCTACTGGATAGTTTGGTGTTAATTTCTTATCTTTTGTTATGGTGCCATGCCACAGTTTTAGGAATTAGTATTTTTATAGTGCAGTTAAGTGGTCTAATTATTTGTGTATAGATCTGGTCTTATTTTCTGGGCCATGGAATTTTGGGGTTTTTGGTAAGTAAAAAAAGGAGCAGGAAAATGCATGGATATTATCTGGAGAACTTTGGTAACTTCTTGTTGAGGAGTCCAATAAGCTCTTACACTGATTTTTTGGGAGAGTTTGAAGAGGTCAATGCTTCATTGCTCATACATTTTTAAAAGACAGTGCAACAGCATGAAGATCTGTGCTGAAAACAATGATTTTTGATAAAATATGATGTGCTACTAGCTATCAATAGTTCTGAATATCTCCAATGTGAGTATTCATGAAGATGCCTGAACTTGAAATTTGAGTACAAGAGGAGATTTCGGCAATACATAGACATTAAAAAAAATTTCCAACCTGACAAAAATCTACTGACTATGGATTCTACATAAAGCACTTATAAAGTCACAAAAGAATACCATGGCAACAAAGAAAGAAAAGAGATCAAACTATTAATTATAAAAGGCAAATCATATGCTTTCTATATGGCAAGCTTTATAGTGTCTCTTTCTGCTCTCTCTTACAGCATCATAATACACAATCTTGGTTGAAGCACTGTGGGACTGTTATTTTCCCTCCAATATAAAAGCCATTGACTTGCACGAAAATTTCACTGAGAAAATGTATTCTATACATAAGCAAAGGAAAATATTGCTTTTTAAAAAAGGGGCTTTGGCATATAAGCAAACCAATAAAAAAACATTTAATCCATAACTAACCATCAAATGAACACTTGAAGCTAGGGAACAAAGTTTCAAAGCAGAGGAAAATCACCAGAGGTCAATAGCATTAAATAAATAAATAAATAAATAAATAAATAAATAAAAAGGAAGAACTTCTACAAAATATTAGCACCTTCCTCTATACTTACTGTTTCTACTTCGTCACCTCTCTCTTGAGTTACATCCATGTGCTAGTCTTTACATATAGGGCATCTCTATTTTATTGTCTTTTTACTCAGAGTGACCGGCCACCTTAGAAGTCTTCAAGCTCTTTCCCACATGTAAAAGTGACTATTGTTAAAATCTTCTTTTACTCTATATTTATGCTGTCTACAATTCCTATAAGTGCTGTATCTCCTCATATAGTCAATTTTATTGAGCTTCCAACACCAGGTCCATAAGTGAGTTGGACTTGAGTTAATAAGGATTTCCAGGTACAAACCCTAGGATATGCTGCCTGATATCTACAATTCTGGGTCTCTCAAGAGTCCTGTCCCATACCTGTTACCTGAATGAGATGTCTGAGATGGTCTGACACATCTCAAAGAAGTACTATGGGCACCCTTGTTTTGGCAACAGAATCCCATTCCTATGGTGTGTTCCACCTCCTTTAGGTTCAGCTGTCAATGATTGTAGACATCCATGTTGAAGGTGGTTGCATATTCAGTGGAGATCTAGTTGATAGTCCATGGCATTTAGAGCCTGATTCACTAGACCAAATGTCAACATCAATTTTAAGAATCAATGAACCATGTTCTAAACTTCTTTGACTAGTATGGGAGCTCATGGTAACTTGTTGCCATGGGCATCCCCAGGTAAATTGTGTGAAACCCACCCTATCTCTGAATGAGGCAATCTGTGGCCATATGGTTTTAAGATGATCGGTCCTTTTTTTTTTTTTTTTATCATAGTCTTGCAAACTGTCCAATAGGGAAATTGTCTTTGGCACACATACTATGCTGGTGGGACTTTCCAGGGCTCTGTGTTAGATGATATGCTCAGTTGGACCATACATAGCTAATCTACAAATGACGTATTCCTGGTAAAGCTGTTAAGCTCAGACCAGACCTTACAGATGCAGATACCCCCTAGTACACTCCTCAGTTCTGGAAAACACAGCTGAAGAGATGGTCACCCACTTTTTCAGCAGCATGGATGAGCCATCCTTGTGCCTTGGAACTGCAGGTCCTTGTTCTCTGTGAATTGGGTGAATACATGTGTATGTGGACACAATTAACGTGTTCTGCCCACTGATATATAACTGTTTTTCAGGACTTGCTGTTGACTACCCAATATAAAGAAAATAATCATGACAAAATGACCAGACTATTTTCACATGTTCTGCTTATTACCTTTACAAGTTAGAAGAGAGACATATTGATAGGAAGTTTCATATTATAGTTAAGAAATATAATTTTCTCTTTATTGTTTCTCTAGTTTTCTCAATTTTGTTTTTCCAATTATTTTGATTAAATTTACCCCCATGATCTTATTTTTTTTCTTGGACATCTAATAGCATATTTAAAAAAAAAATCACAGCTGATGATAGGGCAAAGAATTATTATGGTTTTTATTGGTTTCTTTTTTCTTTAGAAGTTACAGCTGTAGAACTTTAAACACTACATAAAACACCAAAATTACTCTGAAATAGTCTAATAATATAACATAAAAAAATGCTGCCCTAAATTAAAATTTACATCTATTCTTGCCTCTGTGTGCTGATCCATTTTTAAAGCACTTGCAAGATTTGTTGTTATTCTGGGGCTAGAAAATAGACTCCAGTCTATTGTTGTGTTCCTAATGGTTGATAAATAAGTTTTATTTAATGAAAGAAAATGAATTAAGTTCTGCCACATAAATAAATAATAAAAATAATCTCTTTTTTTGAAAACTGCAAGGTCAGTTAATTTCCTTACATTGATCAAAGTAGTCACTTCCTCCCTTCTTTTTGTCTTATTGAAATATTTTTTGGCCTAATCCTGCTGTGTTATGAAATAGTCCTATGAGATCCTAAGTTGTCTATGTAATTTGAAAATCAGCTCTTCTCCAGGTTCACATCTATAGGAATATGTCAAAAAGCCAGATTTATATATATTTTTTAAATTAATTAATATTCTGTTTATTATGTTTTTTCCACTGTTTATTTTGCAGGAGAGCTGAGACCTTCCAGTGTGGATCATTCTCCAGTGCAAAGTGCCGTACATTTTACTCATTAGCTACGTCTTATTTATTAAAAAAGCAACAAGTAGGTGTCACAGTCCATAGAAAGGCAAAGGTAAGAGAAAACCATGGAGCAGGAGGAAGGCTGTATGTACAGACTGACCACCTTTACATTTATCTACTTGAAATTTAGTAAATTAATGTCAGTTGTGTAGAATGAGAGAGAGAAAAATATCCAAAGATCCTTGTCTTCTGGCCAGTCCCGGTAATTCGTTACAGGAAGCAGAGGTGAAGGGCATTCTTGAAGAGACTCTGAGTAGGGACTTGAAAGAGGTATGGACTTTTGACATTATTCCTGATTTGTAGGCTAGACATAAAGCATCATGTTAAAAAGTATATAAGGGGTTGTGTAGGACAGTGGTGTGAACAGGACAGACCTGGGAAGAGGAAGGGAATGAAAACATACAAGAGCAAATGCAACTATTTTTGTGCAGGTAAAGACACAGAGATAACCTTCATTTGATGTCAGTGACTCACAGAGGGATTGTGGAGGGACTCAAAAAACTAGGTGTGGTGCCTATAAAAAGCCAACAACATATCAGAGATCAGATTAAGAGTGGAGTAGCAAGCAGGAGGTCAGGGATGAAATCTAGACTAACATCCTTTCCGCAATGCGCATGCAATTTTGCTGTAGGCACATTTAGTTGCTAGCAAGGGGAGAAGACAAATACCACAGATGAAGGTTGGTGGGAGAGACAGGCCGAAGATGGAGAAGCTTGCTTCTGGGCAGTAGTCAAAATTGTTTGAGTAAAATCATGGCTAGTGCAGAGGCTGAGCTCCTGAGGACTCCACAGAAGTGAGAAGACAGAAAAGTAAAATAGTGAAATATACAAAATGGAAAGAATAAATACATGAGCAGAAAAGAGGAAGGAGGGACCTGGAGTTACAGGGTACCCGCTTACAGAGAGCCAGAAAAAGTCTTATTTTTAAGGAAGAATGTGGCTGACTGCATGAAATGTCTGAGGGGTCAAAGCAGATGAGAAGAAAATAGACACTTGAGTTTTGTTATGACTAAGAGCTCTCTGAAGACCTTGAACAGCAGAGCAGAAAGGAGCCACAGACAACGAGAAATGGTCCAATGTCCAGAAGGAATTCAACATCTCCTGTAAATACAAACAGAAATGCCTACCACAAATTTTATTTATCCTGTGGAGTCTTATAGTACAAGAACACTATTTAAAAAATAGTATTTCATGACTGAGAAAAGTATGATGGTGAGCTCTTGCCTGAGAATACAGCCAGACCCTCTGACATTTGCAGGAGATATCTCAAGGTCATTTACAGAGCTCAGAGACTGGGCACTTTCAGTCTCTGCCTTTTGATGTCAGCTCTTGTTTCAGTGACATCCTCTGTTGGTTTGGGTAATGGTAAGTGGCAGACTGGCCAGGAGCTCCCGCCTCCTCCCGCACAGGGGACTCCGTGCGCTTCGTTTAATTACACATTGGGGGCTGCTGTGCTGTCCCTTGAAGTGAGCGTAAATCAGAAGTCAATTGTCCATTCTAATCAGATTTAGCCAGAATATATGCTACATGAAGTTTCAAGTGACTAGAATTAGCTTACACACAGTAAACATTTCAGGTCTAATATGATCATTTTAAGTGAAAACTAGTGAGCTTTAACTGTAGGGAAGAAAAAGCCACGCTGTAATCAATAAACAAGGAATGATCTGAAAGAGGGGACCAGCATGTCCGATTAATCATCCTACCAGCTGATCAGATTTATGATATGAATCAAATTAATCACATGATTTCAAAAACCTGGGGTTATACTATACAAACCTTAACGTCAGCCTTTGCTGTGGTAATTTGATTTGTGAAGATTTCCTCTGAGACGGCAATGGGATACGTTTACAGCTGAAACGTATACAAATATTCATCATTCTTTTCTAACAGTTATTCTATTAATTTCTTCCTGGGCACTTTTGCTTGAAGTGAGTCTCTCTTGTGACTTGGCTGTACATTCTTTCTCAACGCTTACACACGAATGAGAAGATGTAATGTGGACTCTTGACTAGAATTTAATTTCTCAACACGAATCATGTCCTCATCACAATAATAAAACCAAGTTTTTTTTCCAGATTTATTACATTTTTTTCTTTCCTTTGTTACTACAGCATTGCCTTGTATGCAGTTTTTAGAAGCACTTTTACAGAGATATTGATCTTTTTGTTACACGAAGCATCAGTTTTCATGGTACGAATCTGTCCTCTCTTCCCTTGTTATAATGGTGCTTTCAGGGAAGGGGAAAAGAAGGAAGGAAATGCCCTTTTCTAATATGATTTAAAAAAAAAAAAAAAAAAGAAAATTAAGTAAGGACACTCTATTAAAGGTTTGTTTGTTGTTGTTTAACACAGATTGTATTTCTATATGGACCGAGCTCAATATTTCACTTCCCAAAGAAAGGGCAGTACTGTACTCTGCTAAGGGGTACAGGTTAGCATTTTAAGCCAAATTTGCCTAGATACTATAAATTTTGCAAAGGGAATATTTCAATAAAACCAAATACAACTTTTAAATAATCCCAAATACAATCTTTAATGGGAATCAAATAGCAAAAACTCTGTGATATGCTGGAGACAGTGGGTCTTTGTGTTCAAGTTTAGATAACCAGAAATTGTTGTGTTGTTTTTTTTTTTCTTAACTAAACAATATAAGTTAATGAGGCAGAGAGAAGGAAGAGGACAAGAAACTGAATAAATTTTTCCTTATCTATAAACATGTCCAGTTTTCTGAATTTTCCCTCACCAGCCCTTTTGGCTTGCAGTTAGTATGCATTTCTCCATGTTTTTCATCCAGAATGGAAGTCAACAAACCTTTTCCTCCTTGAAGCCCTGTAACAAACAAACACACACAAAAAAATAAACTGACAAATCAACAAAACAGTTGGAAAGCCTCTCAGGCATTGCAGTATTCATGACAGATAGCATCCACTTAGGTGTCTGTGCTTCACTGCCGGGACATCCACATCATGGATAAAGGGACGTATTAGCCTGATGTGGTCCCGGTATCTCATTTGTGCCAGTGGCTTCCTTAAAGAGGTCATGCAAAAATGGGTGATAAAGTTCAGTTCTCAAAGTGGCTCCTTCCTGTTTTCTCTGCTCAGAATCTTCTCAGAGCAGCCCTGATGAGAAAGACTTGGGGCTGTTGGTGGATGAGAAACTCAGNAGAAGCTGTGGAAACCTGTTGCCTGCGGGAGGCGTGTGGCGACCAAACCCCCTCTTTGGAAGTGTTCCAGGCCAGGTTGGATGGGGCTTTGAGCAACCTGGTCTAGAGGAGGGTGTCTCTGCCCATGGCAGGGGGGTTGGAACTAAATGGTCTTTAAGGTCCCTTCCAACCCAAACCATTCTATGATTCTATGATTATATGCAAATACTGCTGTAAAAATTATTTTCCTGTTTTGGCATTTTTGACCATGACTTTTTCCTCCCAGGTTCTCTTTTTGAGTTTCCCTCTCTCCATCGTGCCAAGCATTCCTCCTTTCTTCATTTTCAAGGTCCTTCACAGCCCAGACATTGCCCATGCTCTATCAGGATAACAGTTCCCTCCTGCCCATGCCAGATGTGAGCTGTTCAGGCCCCCTGATCACTTAGGAGTGTGTCCCCCTCAAAATTCCCAAAGCCATTTCCTTTCCCTCTTTCAAATCCCACCTTTAAAATTCCTCCAGTGCATACGACAAGCTTGGCATTGCTGGGCTGCAGTTGTGCTGAGACCAGGACCAACCACAGAGGCCAGTGAATTGGCTCCTTCTGCTCTCCCATCTGTCTGCATCTCTTGCTTTCCTCTGGAAGCTCTTTGGGCACAGACCATATTTCTGTCCCATGGTGGTAAAGCACCTAGAGCAAGAGGGCCGTGCTTCATGCGAGTGCCTCCTATTTCTAAAGCAGTACAAACAGTAAATCAGTGTCATGACACCAGCAATTAATTTCATCAGTAACACCAGAACAAAAGCAATAAATCTCTGTCACGGAGACCTAACCCAAGCCAAGCACAGTGAAAAACCTACTGAACGTTTTTAACATATTGCACTTTCATGAATTCAACCAAGTGCATGTTTTGCCTTTCTGTGACAGCATTGCAGTATTGGCTTGTGTTCAATATCACATCCTTTCTAACCTCCAAATACTTCTGTGTGGTGCTGCTGTTGCAATCAGTTATTTGAGGGATGATCTATTTGACTGTTGAATATTCTAACAATAAGATAGCTTGTGGAAATAGAAGCCTGGCCAAAAGATTTCTCTTCTGACAGCATCCTTTGCCAATAAGCATCAGCAAAAGCTGTCCTGACAGGGCAGATATACATGCATGTTGGTCTCCAACTCCAATACATCTGAAATTAAGTTGCCAACTTCACCGTTGGAGTTCAAACTATATATATGGGTCAATTCAATGGCAGTGATGTTACAACACTATAGCACATAGGACCTGTCATTCCTCCATGAGCTTTTTCCCCAAGTCAGGCATATAAAATCACTGACATTAAATTAATGAGTTGGTTTTCAGGAGATTAGTCTCACCATGAGTTGGATTATTTTGAACATATGGAGACCCAGTCTGGCTATGAAGTATGTGAAAGAATGGTAGAGATTTGGGAATGCAGACTTTTGGGGTTGAGTGAATCTTGTGTTAAATACTTTAACTCTTCATAGTCCTATTGGTATTCGTTTGTTCTTTGGGTTTTGTTTGGGTTTTTTTTTTTTAATTAATGGCAATGCCAGCCACTGTAGTTAACTCCAGTTTAGGTCTGTAATAATGCCAAATGGAGGCCCAGGAATGTATATTCATGAGATATAGGATTTATACAGAAAACAATAAAACATGGGAACAGATAGATCTTGGAACAAATGTAGACTAATGCTGAAATGTAGTCATTTCTCCTAGCAATACAGAAAACTCTTAGGCACAAAGGCTATTTGAGATCTGTGTGTGTATGATCACCTGAGATCAGGGCCCGCTGAACTCAAAATTTGAGGGATAAAAATTTTCAGAGGCATCCAAGTGAGTGAGAAGTCTTGAATAAAGAGATTTTTATTTTTGTTTTTTTAATCATTTTAGGGCTCAAACCACGGAAGGAGTTAAGTGCCTCCCTGCTGTATAATTGCCATCATAGAATTTAGGCTAAGCAGCTCCTCAGTTGCTAACCAAGTTCTGAAGGTTCTGAAAATATTATTTTTTGGTAGTAACGTTGCCCAAGATCAGGCATCATTTGCCCATTGTGAATAACCGGTGTCTATCTCATCACTGTTCTTTGTTTAAATTCTCAGTCAAGACAATATTATACCACCAACTCTGTTACCTGTGAGACTAATCTTCAGAAGCATTTTAGGGGGTGAGCAGGTTAGTTGTAGAGAACATTTGCACCCTATAGTCTCTTGATAAGGACAAATACCAGACTTTGGAGATTCAGCATAATTTCTGCCTTTTGCCTATGAGATCTCTAACTCTGAGGAAAGAACCTGAACCACAATTGGAAGAAAGTATATTTGGGGTAAACCTCTACAGTCTCCATCCCTCCTGTTAGAGCTCATTCCCTTTTTAAAGGAGTAGTTGAGTAATAGTTGTGTAGTAGTTGTGGTTGCTATTAATTGCAGCAAGCATTACCATTCTGTTTCTTTCTCTTCCTGATTGGTGACTCAGCCTCTGCATTTGCAGAATCGTTTTCATGAGCTTTATCTCTTGGTGGTGCAATAGCTATTTAGGAAATCTGATCAAAGTGAAACAGATTAAATGGGACAGCTTTAGAGCCTCTTTCGCCAGGGTCCAGAGCTCACCTTCACAGCATAATAGAATAATAGAATAGTTTGGGTTGGAAGGGACCTTAAAGACCACCTAGTTCCAACTCCCCTGCTACGGGCAAGGACACCCTCCACATGACTAGTTTGCCCAAAGCCCCATCCAACCTGGCCTTGAACACTTCCAAGGAGGGGGCTTCCACAGCTTCTCGGGGCAACCTCTTCCAGTGCCTCACCACCATCACAGGGAAGAATTTCTTCCTTATATCTAATCTAAATCTACACTCCTTCAGCTTAAGGTTATTACCTCTTCGCCTATCACTCCATACCCTTGTAAACAGTCCCTCTCCAGCTTTCCTGTAGGCCCCTTCAGGTACTGGAAAGCTGCTCTAAGGTCTCCCCAGAGCCTTCTTTTCTCCAGGCTGAACAACCCCAACTCTCTCAACCTGTCTTCATAGGAGAGGTGCTCCAGCCCTCTGGTCATCTTTGTGGCCCTCCTCTGGACTTGCTGCAACGGCTCAATGTTCTTTCTGTACTGGATGCAGTACGCCAGGTGGGGTCTCAAGAGAGTAGAGTGGAGGGGAAGAATCACCTCCCTTGACCTGCTGGTCACGCTTCTTTCTCTCTGGAGTCTTATGGCAAAGATGGGAATGAATTTCCACAAATAGAAGAGGAAGCTGGATCCTCCATGATATTAGTGATTGTTTAACCATGCAGAAGAAGGAAGTGAATCAGAATTTCTCAGGACAATCTGGTTTAGGTCTCCAGGTTCCTAAAGCCTGGAGTTAGTTATATGAATGTGGTGGGTTGTTCCTAGCTGGGCACCAGGTGCCCACCAAAGCTGCTTTATAACTTGTCCTCTTCAGCTGGACAGGGGAGAGAAAATACAACATGGGTCAAGATAAGGACAGGCAGAGGTTACTTATCAATTACTATCACGGGCAAAACAGACTCCGGAAAATTAATTTACTACCAACNATCTGCTCTGGTGTGGGGTCCTCCATGGGCTGCATGTGGATATCTACTCCACCATCATCCTCCATGGGCTGCAAGGGTCAGCCTGCTTCACCATGATCTTCTCCACTGGCTGCAGGGGAATCTCTGCTCTGGCACCTACAGCATCTCTTCCTCCTCCTCCTTCTACACTGACCTTCGTGTCTGCAGAGTTGTTCTTCGCACATATTCTCACTCCTCTCTCTGGCTGCAATTCCTCTTGGTGTTGCACAACTTTTTTCCCCCTTCTTAACTCTATTATCCTGGAGGTGCTACCACCATTGTTGATGGGCTCAGCCTTGGCCAGCAGCAGGTCTGTCTCGGAGCCAGCTGGCATTGGCTCTGTCAGACATGGGAGAAGCTTCTAGCAGCTTCTCGCAGAAGCCACCCCTGTAGCCCTCCCACTACCAGAACCTTGCCATGCAAACGCAATACAATGCTCAGTCCTGGTGGTCATGGTTCACTCCAGTCCTTTTCTTAGTTTTTTTGGTTGACCACAGGCTTTTGAGGGGGGACAGGTGTCAATCCAGGATTCTTGGGATCTTCTGAAACAACTGGCTCCCTGCCTGGTAAAAGCGATTTCAGCACCAGATGCTGTGTTAAAGCTGTCTCCCTTCGGATGCATTTTCTGAAGCCTCACATTGTATAAGTTAGTTCTACCTCTGTGTCAAATGTCTCACAGTCGATGAAGTCATAGAGGTAATGTGTGCTTTAAAGCTAGTGGTCATAAAATATTACCTTTTTCAATCTTGCAAATAGATGCAATTCCATGTACTTCAATGGGCCAAGCTTATTTTTTTTTTGACAAAGAATTTGTCCCTTCAATGCTAAAAAGCACTCAGGTATCATGTAGACAAGATACAAGGCATACAGCTGACACCACTGATTTTTCATCTTCCAGTTTACTCAATGCCTTTAAAATAAAAACACGAATGATTCTTAAACAATATGCTTTCAACTAGCATAAAGCTAGGGGATTGGTGCAAGAGCTCAGCTGGGACGAGATAAAAAGCTTACAATGGTCTCCTCCAACTTCTTATTCCCTAAATCTACACAAAACTGATATAAGTCTTACTCACGACTATAATGTAAAATCAAAAGAGCCATTTAGTATCTTTTATTAAATACAAGGAAAGCCATTTCAAAAGAGAGGAGAGGATAAGTCTTCTGCAAGCTCACCACAGGCTCCCATTACAAAGTAGTTAACCAATTATTTTTATTTCAGCATAGATGATAATTAATCAGAGCTATTGTTCAGGTATGCTGAAACCTGGCCATTTTCAGTGGTTTTGCAAGCCTTGAAAAAGGTTGCCGGCACAACCTGCTATCTTTTCAGTGCATACGAGCAAAAGTATCTGTTACCTCAATGAAGAAGCTGTTAGACCCATCTCTGCTGTTTGTCAGGATAATTCAATTGATGTTCTACCTAGAACCCTGCAGGACCACAGCTGCTGCAGTGGATAGACCTTCATTAAGCCTTAAGTTACTGACTTAACAAGCTGTGCTAATGAAACGGGGCTTTAATGAGGTGCTTTTAGCTAGGCTCAATGTATTTTCCTCTTCATCTCAGCCCTACATTTCCTGAACTTTTTTACAGTACAGCTTAGCAAATCCCTTCATTTTTCAACTAAAATGACCCTTGATATCTCATTTAATAGATGAACATATAATATTCAGCTATCCCAATTAACTTCAACAGTGGTTGTGGCCTTTCTCTAAGCAGAAACTACTCACCAGGCTAAGAAACATGATACTGGACCGGAGGGCCTTTAGCCTGACTCACTGGTAGTTCACATGTCCTCTGCTCACAAATTAAGTTTAAAATTATACCTTTGATAAGTGAAATGTCTCATCTTCCACAGTTCCATGTTGCAGCATCTAGGAAGCCGTGTCACTTCTTAATGACAAATATTAAAATCATGTTCTTTGTCAGTAGTTTGCCAGAAATCAACATGTTTATTTATCAGCTACTCAGTTTGATCCAGATTCACATAGTCATTAGCAGAGATAATGACAAATTGCCCCATGTGACTGGGATGTGAGCTGAAACCTCAAATAATAGTGAAGCAGTACACAGATCACCCAGCATAACTACCTTACTTGAAAGCTACTCTAATTTTGTAAAGCAAGCTGTCAAATCAATGTCTCTGCTGTCAAACAAAAATATATTTTTAAAGGAATGCCTCAAAAATCCATAGAGGAAACGCAAGTGCAGCATGACATTTGTTTGATTTCATTCCTCAGGCGATGCCATAAAAATTGATCAGACCACATTTAATGGAGAAATCATTAGAAGTCTAATTCAACCAACTCCAGAAATATTTATGAAGAGCAGTTAAAACCCACTGATATGATACAGGGGGATACTTGCTCTGGTATTGTTAATAGCTAGGAAGACACAGCTTCAACATCTGATTTCTACAGCGACTCTGTGATGCATTTCCAGCAGCTTTTGTACAATGGGTTGTTATTAAAACAGCACAATCTTCCAAATTGCTGTTAGCTAAATATGGGCTTTATATGACTTGATATTTATCCATTTTGACCTTTAATACCTTTTACAGTAATTGCTGATCCAGTAAAAATCTACTTTATCTGTCTTGCCCTGGTAAAAATATGAGTGCGAGCTTTCACTAGTCAGCCCTATGGCAGTCTGTTACTTAATGGCATGGTTTTATTTAACTTGTTCTTCTGTATATGTTGGTCCTCCTTGGTCTGCAATGAACTGCACTGAACAAAGCTCAGGAAGTGAGCCCATGTGAACCACATGAGGTTCAACAAGCCCAAGTGCAAGGTTCTGCACATGGGTCAGGACAACCCTTGGTATCAACATAGGCTGGGGGATGAAGGGATTGAGAGCATCCCTGTGGAGAAGGACTTAATGCTGCTGGTTGATGAAAAGCTGGACTTGAGCCAACAATATGTGCTTGCAGCCCAGAAAGCCAATCGTGTCCCAAGGTGCATCAAAAGAAGCATGACCAGCAGGTTGAGATGACTCTCCCCCTCTACTCCACTCTTGTGAGACCTCACCTGCAGTACTGCATCCAGCTCTGGGGTCCCCAGTACAAGAAGGACATGGAGCTGTTGGAGTGAGTCCAGAGGAGGCCACAAAGATGACCAGAGGGCTGGAGCACCTCTCCTATGAAGACAGGCTGAGAGACAGTTGGGGTTGTTCAGCCTGGAGAAAAGAAGGCTCTGGGGAGACCTTAGAGCAGCCTTCCAGTACCTGAAGGGGGCTTATAAGAAAGATGGAGACAAACTTTTTAGTAGGGCCTGTTGTGATGGTACAAGAGGTAATGGTTTTAAACTAAAAGAGGGCAGATTTAGACTAGATATAAGGAAGAAAACTTTTATCATGAGGGTAGTGAAACACTGGAACAGTATTTCCAGAGAGATGGTAGATGCCCCATGCCTAGAAACTTTCGAGGTCAGGTTGGATGCGGCTTTGAACCACCTGATCTAGTTGAAGATGTCCCTGCCCATTGCAGGGCGGTCAGCCTAGATGACCTTTAAAGGTCTAACCCAAACAATTGTATGATTCTATGATTTGCAAGTAAATGCCCAATGGTACTTAAACTTGCTGGTAAATAGTGACTGCCACTCTCTAATATCACAGCTCTGTGTGAAATCTTCCCAACTGCAAAACAAGCACTTTCTAGTCAGTAAAGGAGTTTCTGATAAAGGTAATAGTATACTTAACTCTTTGAAAGTCCTTCTTTGTGTTTCTTGTGTTTGTTTCAATTACTGTTTTCCTCTCCTCCCTTCATTAAAAAATTTACATATCCTTGCAAAAAAAAACCAACCCACCCCAAACAAGGGAAACTGGATTTTTCTCTATAGGATTTTCATCCTAGAGAGCTCCTGCTAGAACTGGGGTTCAGCAGAACATCTCTTGTAGGTGCAACATATACTGTTAGAAGAGAATTCTCTTCTACTTGAGGTGGGCTGCATCTTCTGTGGTATAAACTGGACCAACACAATCTACTCTTCCTCACAGCTGTGCTAGCCCACAGGGATGGACAGGAAGTCTCTGTGAGGTGGAGCTGTGATGACTTCATGCTTTTTCATACCAGCAGATGCACATAGTAGAGATAAATCATTGCTCTTAGTCCAAGAACCACAGCTAAAAGATAGTTATGTACACTGAAAACTATATATGTACACTCATATACAAACACACAAGCAAAAAAAAAATTTAAAAAAAAAATTTGAAAGGACATATTCCCAAATTCTTCCATGTGTCTTCATGCTCCTCTTAGCAGACTCAGCACAGCAGTAAGACAAGTAATATGACATTAAAAAAACTAACATCTAAAATTTAGCATTTTAAACTTTATACTTTGATCTCTTGTCCCCAGCTCTATACAAACAGGCAGAGCCCTTGGTATTAGGAGAGAAAAATGGTTACTAATTGGCAGGAATGTTATGTACATGAGGATTTTCCATCTTGATTTTTCCAAAGGGCAAAGTACCTCTATGTACATTTCTCTTGGTGACCCAGGGATCACACACACGCATCCAAGTGCGTAACTTGCTTTGGACCGCACATAGCAGCTGTTATTGCTTTGCTCAGAGAAATCCAAGCTGTGACAGAGCTTCAGAGCCCTGTGGAAGAACTGCAGCCATGTTCTGCAGTGTTGTATGCTGGGATATTTCAAATGTTCATATTTTGTATCCTCAATGCTAAGAGAAAAAATCAGGAAGCAGGCACCAAACCTATTCGCAGACTGGTGACTGGAGGGTGGTCTATCAAATCATCTTGTTGGAGTTGCTGAGATGCAAGGTCTTGGAGCAGGCCAGATGCAGCACAGTGAGATGGAGAAGGCTGAGCAGATATATGGCCATCATCACATTGCGTGCCCCAGATTGTATACGTTGCACAAGGTGGTGAAAATAGGACATCTGTCTCTTCCTTCCCTTACCCCATAAATCCCTTAGTCCTTGATCCTGTGCCAGTCCTAGGACTGGCAGATCATTGATTAGTGAACTCCTTCCAATATTTCTCAACAAACCTGAAGGAAAGACAGAATGAATGGCTTCCCTTATCAGAATAACATTGGTAATTTTGACACAGATACTTGCTAAAAATAAATATAGTGTGGGAAAAGCTTCCTCAAATGCATTGGAAAACATTTTTTTCATTCTCTCCTCCTTGTATGATCCAGTATCAATTGAAGGCGGCCACTTATGTCCACTACCTTCACAGAGGTATGAGTATCTACCTACATCTCATCATCTGGGCTTGGCTCTGCCTGCAGAAGGGCAAGCACCCACCCCACATGGAGCACTACTGGGAAGCTCTACAGTCCAAATAAAAATGCAACTCCTCAGAGGCCAAGAGCTGCTTATTGGGTGACAGAGAAGGTGACGTGTCCCTAGCCACGACCATGGGGTTGTTGCGAATCTCTAGGATAGCCCAAGACACAGCAGCTTGATAGGAAGTGAGAGCGCAATGACAAGAAAGATGCAGAGATTGCATTAAGGCTGTGAGGCAGAAGGAATTCCCTTTCCATGGGATATTCAGAGAGCTGAAGTCTCTTCAAAAAATGGGGGTGATAAACTCTGAGAGGAGCACTGTGTGGAGAGTGGAGAGCAGAGAGCAGAATGTATAAAGGATATTTGCTCACTGAATGTTTACAGAGTGATGACAAATTGAGGGCAAGTAGCTGCCATGTGTGACATTGCACGGGGAACTATTTTTCTTAGTCTTTCTATACACATGCAGTTATTTGATTTTAATTGTTCCACCCCGAAATCACTCTTTGCTCTCTTCACTCTCTAAAAATAAAAATTCTCCTTGTCTTGGAAATGTACCCATGAGAAGGGAATCAGGAATCAGGGAATGCAGAGGTTTGTTTTTTGTTTTTTTTTTTTTTTTTTTTTTTTTTTGGGGGGGTTTTTTTTTTTTTTTTTTTTTTTTTCTNTTTGTTTGTTTGTTTGTTTTGGCTATGTGTCATGGTAAGGGCTCCAAGCAATGATCTGTGA
Organism: Aramus guarauna; assembly: GCA_013400195.1. Lineage (NCBI taxonomy): Eukaryota > Metazoa > Chordata > Aves > Gruiformes > Aramidae > Aramus > Aramus guarauna. The sequence goes on along the minus strand of VXBL01002146.1, from coordinate 333,529 downwards.
AGTTTACAGAAAACCCTCATATATCTCAGTGTAGCCCTTTCTGCTACCAAGATCTCTCATGTGTGTATGAAATACACGTATAAACCACACTTATTTGACTGGACTAATTTGAAGGAAATCACTGGTCCACAGAGGTAGGTCGTACAGGATTTATCCACCTTGTGGTGACTGACTGTTTTTAGCCCAAGTGGATAATTTTGAGTCTTTGGCAAGAGTTTCTCAGAATCTTTTTAATGCTGAAAATCGTATTAATGTGTGAAGGGCTGAGCAGACAGATATACCTGTTGCTTGCACAAGAACATGTGAGAATGAGAGTTTCTCTGCACCTCTATAATATGAAGGAGTTTGAGAAGAAACTTCCCCCAGGAATCTGATATAGTCACCTTCTAACTGATCATGCTGTAAATATTAGACACATCTGTGAGTTTTTCAGTAGAACTGAGAAACAGTTAGAGTTGGATTAATGGACTGAATTAAATGTTGTCATCACTTGTAAAACCAGTTTACTTAGGCTGTAATTATAATTTGCCTGAAATGATAAGAGCTGCGATGTGGTTTCATGCACCGTAGCTGGGAAAGCAGCTTGCGCAGGAGGGAGTGGGAGGGAAGCTCGGAGTCTGACAATGCCCATCACCGTGGTGTGCTTTGCTCAGAAGGGAAATTCTCCTTAAGCACAGCCAGAAGTGTATCCTTCTGAAGCATGAAGATTTGCAGCTCTTCAGATTTTAATGCTGATGAACACTTAGAATAGAAATAGCAATTTGCTGACAAATACTGGAAAATTGAGGTTTTCGTGAGGGAGAAAGAATATAACTCACAAATGCTTGTTGAATTTTGTACCTTTAAAAAAAAAAAAAAAAGAAAAAGCATATGTTACATTATAAAATGCAAAATTTTATTTTCCATCCATACTTTTTCTAGCAATAATGACTTAAGAAGATAGGCAGTAAAATTTTATAAGGAATAAATCTTTTGTTATATCAACTAGAAAAAAAAAATAATTGTACCTTTAAAAAAAAAAAACCCCAAACAAACAAAAAAACCAAAAAAACATTTTGGAGCATATAAGAAATGGTATATATTTTAAAAGTTTTAGATTAAAATAAAATTATTTTTTATATCATTTTTGTTTTGCCAGGACCCAAGATAATTGTATTTCTTTTTTATTTTGACTCAAATTACTTTTTACAATTATTAAATTCCACATCAAACCAGAAATAAATGTACTTCATCTAGCTCCATATCTACTGTTTAAACTCCATGTTATTAATTCATAAATCACTGAAAAAATTATTTTAAGAATACTTATTTGTAAACTTGCAGTGCATTTTGTTAATAGTTGTAGCCAAATAAAAAAGACAAAGAATTAAAAAAAATCTAAACAGATACTTTATAATAGCATTAAAAAAACCCCAACAAACTTTTAATAAAATTTGGCATATCAAGATAAGACAAAGTAATTACTCATGTAGATTTCATTAAGTAAACTTTAAAAAATTCTCTTTCTTCCACAAGTGGCAATTGTCACCCACACCCAATTTTTCTAAACCAGATGAGTAAGAACTTTTTTTTATTCACTACAGAATAATACTACTATTTTTGCTCATTAGTATCTGATCTAAAGTCATTTAGATCTGTGCATTTCCATGTTGAGCATGTTGTGTGTTTTCATGTCATGTTTCAGCAGGAATTTTCAGAATTATTTGATTAATTTTTTTTTTAAATGCACAGAGGTAAAGCTTTCAGAAATGTCTTAAGCTACTTTTGCCAGTGTAACATAACAACCCTGGATGAACTCATTACCTTTGCAATTTTTCTTGAGCTGTTTTGTTACTCTTATGTTATTTTTGAGAGGAATCAAATGAGGAAGTTTTGTTCCAGCAATCCAAATTCACTGTTTCCTTCCATACAGATAAGCTGAATTATCTCCACTTTCTTCGTTAACTGAGAAAATTGTTTGATGATAAGACTCAATCAAATAAGAAAATACTTAATCAACTATATGTTGATTATTCACTCTGGAATGGGTTTATTTAAAGTTTCAAGCTTCATAATTTAGAAATTTATCAATGCTACTAAAATTAGGATGTTACAACAGTTCTTACTAACCGTAACACTTCCCTCTCCCTTCCTGCAGTCCATTGTTTGGAACATCGTGCCCTGGGCAACACTGGAAAATGAGAGTTGGACCTGCTTCACAGTAAAGAGTGAAGTGACAACTGAAGTCACAAAGCGAAAGAGGGTGACAGGAAAGTAGGAATATGTAGGGAAAGGGCTGGAAACACATATAGATGAATCAAATAGAAATTATGGATTAAAATTATATTGGGAAGCTGCTCCCCTCCTTAAGATTTACCTGAACATTGAGCCCAGCCTTGAAGAGACATAGTCCTTGTGTCTTCGGTTTCTCAATAAAACCTACGTGCTATTAGAGAAGCTGAAACCTGGATTGCAGTACAAGGCATTTCTCTGCCTGGAGGCACTGGAAGTAGTTTAGTGAGGTAACAGGGTGCAATGTCTAGGCTCAGTCCATAAGTCCAAATGAGCCCCAAAGTTTAGTTGCTCCAGGGTTAGGTCAGCAGGTGACTAGCAGAGGGGATGGCCCATGGAAATACCGGAGGCTGCTGAACTACAAGAATTAAATCTATGACTCTGTGAATCTGTGGCAAAATAGCACTCGGCAATGCAAAATGGAGAAGAGGGAGGAAAAATGGTTGGCACTGCACATGGAGATCCAAACAAATAAATTTGGCCAATGATGAGTAATTTTTTTATTTTGTCCAGGATTACTCCTCCTGTACACTTTGCATTTCCATCTGGGTGAAACATTTATCATGTGCCAAAGGCATTTTACATTAGAAATACCTACTGTCCTTAAAAAAATAAAAGTGAGTTGGTAAGAAGTCACAGAATCTCCAAGACGTGACTTCCATAGAACAGCTATTCCAGGAAGACCTCTGCAGCCACCCATTCCCTCCATACTTAACCTGTAAAACAGCAATTTCTGCTCAGTACCTGGAGACAGAACCACTGGTACACCATGATGTACAATACAAACTCTTCTTCTGAATGAAGGTGACTGCACCATGCCATTTTTGCTTACAGACACCTCAAGACTTCCATGAATAGTTTGTTGGGTGTTTACAGCCATGGTTTAATATGTGGCTAAATATAGCCTAATAGTTCCTTCATCCCCACTCTGCATCATGACATGGCAAGACTTCTGAAGACTAAGTAGGCCATCCAAAACAAAAGCAGAAAATTAAATTCAGCATCCTTAATGCGTGGTGTTTTCCAAAGCTTCTGTTACTTTCATGACATCTCACCAGAGCTATTTATGTCTATGGGGAGTTAGGAAAAAGATCACATATTGTACAGAGAGCACAGTGTTAAATTTATGCAAAGTGAAGAAAAGTGTTATCTCAAAAAATATTTATTTCATCATTTTTGCCTCGAGGATTGTGCTTTGTTATATCTTTAAGGAGAGCAGTGCTATATTAGCATCAGGTTTAAAATTCTTATAAATATTAAGAACAGGTTTCATCTGTAACATTTATATAAAGCAGTACATCAAGCTTACTATATTATGTAGAAAGAAAGGAAACATCTTTACTGCACCACTGCCTATTCTTCAGCTAGACTTAAAAATTGGAAACAAAAGATAGCTAAAAGAAAAGAAAGACATTGAAAGGAAGCAGAAAGATGCTGCACTAGCTTCTGCAGTATTTTCTTTGCTTTCACATGAAATTTAATTCCTTTGTAAGGGTCTTGAATACTTACCACAAAATTGTGGTAGTTCAGAGTGCAAAGGAAAAACATCTGTATCTGCAGCAACAATAGGTTGTTGGTGTGTGAACAGCTACCAGCATTGGATGAATCCTTCCACTTACATTTAAAATACTCCTTTGCAAAGGACCTTTTTCAGAAATGTTCAAGGACATCAAAGGGTTTTCATGTTAAAAAATTACCTGTTAAAAACAATCTTGTCTCCAAGGATATCTAATTACAATGCATGTATCATTTTAACAGTGGAATGATTTGGTCTTAAGTATAAACTCGCTTTGCTCTTCAGTAGAGTGTTTCAAAGGAAACTCACAGCAATAGGCTGACCTGAAGTGGAGTACTCTCCCCCAGTCCTCCCTGCAACCGTATGGATGCCAATATTTTGATCTGATTACTAACAGTGGGAGCGTTAGTAGGTGTCAGAGAAGAAAAATTTTATTTTTATATCCCAGATCATCTGCATGTAGGAATAATTTAACAAGAAGCAGCCAAAACAATTTCAAAAATATTGTCTAAACTTTTTTGTGGTTATCGTTGCAAGAAGGTTTTGGGTTTGTTTTTTTTTAATTTATTTTCAGGAGTTACCATTCCCTTACATGTGCCTTGTATAGCTTCCATTAATGTCAGATGAATGCTTCATGTATAATTCCTCTGGTTTTCTAAACTGAAGCAGAATCCTGTGTTGAGACCAGTTTTCCCAATGACTTTCTTACAAGTCGCTGAAGTTGGCCACTGTCTCTTAAGGGGTCACTTGTGTAGGCATCTTCACAGAAAAAGATGCCAAGTTGTAACCTGTACCCATAGAGGATATCTCAAAATATTAAATACAAATTAATCTGGATTTCCACTTGACCCAGGCCTACTCCAGTCTTTCCTCTAGTATCCACTTTTCTCTCAAATGAAATTACATATTCTAGTAGAAACAAGGCTCTTCCTCCTGCTTCTCACTCCTATAATGGAATAAAAATCACAGACCCTACCCGTATGTCTTCTGACAGACTGTTGCCTATATTTTGTTCTTCAAAACCAAGAGAGAGCTCTCACATCTTCCTTGGCAGGCTTGCAGGTGCCTGGCTGAAAAATAACCACCACCACCACAAACTCCAAGACTTTTCTTATGATTCAGGCTGCTCAGAAACTCCCCAGGATTTCAAGCCTGACCTCAAAACCAGTTGTCACTGCAGCTTTATGCATGTACAGAGACTGTTAAATGCCTAGCTGTTACACAATACTGCTAGGATTCAGTTTATTGGACTGCTATCTCTTCTCTTTTTTTTGATTCATAAAGCCTGACATGTGGAGGAGGGATGGATCTTTGACCATATTCAGTTTATTTTGTGTCCTATGAAAGAAGGATGTTACTCATTTTTTGGCCTTGTCCCTAGGCTAAGGATGTAACATGGGAGCTACCCTCGAGTACATTAGCTGGCACTCATCGGAGGAATTGTACCCTTTCTGGCTATTCTTTGGCCCTGTAACCTTGCTGTCCTGGCATTGCTCAGCCCTAGAGAGCAGAATAATGTTTCACTATTTTACAGTTCATGGTGTTTGCTGAGTTTAAGAGTGGAACTACATTTTCCTGAGAGTAAACAGAAGGCATGAAAAATTTTCCTCCAATCTAGTGTGAGTGTTGTTCTTTCTGTTCACTGTGAGACCTAGTCACCTCTTGCACTTGAAACCATTTCAGCTCCTCACTCTTAATTTTCTCTCAGTTATTTTGATTTTCTGCATATACATTTAGAACCTCTATTAATGTTTGTTTTGTGGAGGTTTTTTTAATGTTTCTTCTCTTGGGAGAAGAAATAATTCCTTTTAGGCTTTAAGAGTTTCAGAAACTCAGAAATGGGATAATGCCCCCTCTGTGTTTCACCTTGGTATCTTTTTAAACACTCAACCTTTAAGGGGAAAGATCAGCAGCACTCCTAATGCAGATGCAGACCTTTAGGAAGCACATCAATGTAAGCTACTGCTCTCAGGACTTGCAGATTTGAACCCTGTCAGAGTTTATCTGCTGCCAGCTTCAAACTGTGGTTTGACATTCTGGTCAAGAGGGGTGCCCTTGTGAGTCCCAAGAGGGGATGAATCTGAAAAGACAGAGAGGAGCATATTGTCTCCCTACAGCAGTACACTGCCAGCTTCCACTGCAGAGATACCTGTTACCAGCAAGACATTGCTTTGAGGAAGCTCATCACAGCGTGATCTTACTTGTGCCTGCAGTAGCGAGCCGTCAAAGCACAGCAAGAAAGGGAGAGATGGCAGGAAACATCAAAGGGGAACTGCTAAAGACTGAATAGGAATGAAAATAAAAGCTGCAGCCAGTGTAACTCCCTTCCCAATGGGAGGGAGCAGAAGTGCAATGTAAGAAGGAGTGGTCACAGGAGACCTCAGGGCCAATTCATTCCTCCTATAACCCAGCTGTTACAATAGGCTGGGAACTCAAGTGAGAAAATCATGAGAAAATTGCTGTGGTGCATGAAAGATTGTTGTAAAACACTGCATTGCCATGTCTCAAAGCTGCTGGGGGGCTGAGATATTACACTGCATTTTTTTCCTGCTTTAACAGGTCAGCTGGGGAGCTCAAGCTCTTTAGCACTGAAAAATCCGCATCTGCTTTCATACATAATAGGATGACGTTGTGTATGAAGCCAAGACTGTCAGGCCAGGCACATGGATCTGAAAGGGGCAAGGAGACTGCTGACAACCATAATCCACGTGTTCGTCACCACCAAGCTAGGTTACCCTCACTGTCTGGGAAGGGAATACAAGGACCCTTTCTCACTGGTATAAGAATGCAACTGTTTCTCTTCCTGTGGTTCAGGTATCATGAGAAAGCCATTCACAGGAGTAAGTTCCTTAACATTTTCAGTCCATCCTAGGTGTAAGCTTGAATCCTTAGATCTAACTCTTCAGTTGGTCAAGGACTCCCACCCCACTTATATCATCCTTCAAGCCATACATCACTGTGACAGAGATCGAACTTCACTGAGATCACGCAGATGATCAAGGCCTAAAACCAAAGCATGGTACAGTGGGACTAAATATTCTCAGCTTTAGAGATTGAGAGACAGACACTGGTCAGGTGTACCCAAAGAGTGAGTCTCAAAAATCTTTTCACATTGTAAGTGCCACACCATTTGCTTTCCCGAGCCTACCAGCAGTTTGAACAAAGATCAGATAATACCTCTCCACCCGACCCTCAGCTAGAGCTTTGATCCCAGAAGACTCTGCAAAATCCCAAAGAGACTTTGCTATTGATATTGGTTATATGTGAGAAGCGGTCAAAATTTGCAATCACAATTCTGCTAGGCAGACTGAAGAGTCTGCCTGCAGGGTTATAAACCATAATAGCTTATGGAGCATTTACATCATACAAATTTGATGCTCTTTATCAGTAAGACTAAAAATGTATTCTTGACTTCAGTGAAGCTGTATTCAGGATGAGCTGGCTGTCTTAATTACCTTAGACCTTGATTAAAAACTGCACGCTTTCTGTGAAGTCCCATATACATATGCTTATATTTAAATGTACGTTTAAACTCTATTACAGTCAATGGAGTTTAAACTCATACTTAATGTAAGCAGACATTTAGGTGCTTTCTTGAATAAGGGCAAATTTCCTTCCTCTGTTTCAGGAGGGAATGTAACTTAACTCGGGACAGTAGTGATATTTCCTGGCCCCAGGTGTCATTCTGACCCCTTTCTTAAAGAAAATCTGCAGAAATAGTTCACATGCTCTTCCAGAGCTGCTGAATCCCTGCAATTTATAAGCTAGTGTTTTAAAGTAAATCAGAACCAATTTTAGCCTGTGAACTCTGGCAGTTAAGCAGCTGGGGCAGCCTATTTAGCTCTACCCCAAGAAGGCAGCTACCTCAGGAAGAATGCAAACGTGGAAGGTGGTGGTGAGGCTGACCAGAGCCACACCCAGCTGTATAATCCCTGTCTCAGACTCCGTACGGTATCATTTTCCTGGGATCTGTCTTGAATCAGAACGGTGAGTTTTACACTTTTGCATCTAATAAGCCTGAATATTAAATCAAAATGCACAGTCACTTGTAAAAGAAAACTCTGGTCCTGTTAGCTCTCATCAATCTTTTCAAACTGTCTTTCTATTGAGATCTCTCTGCTCTGATGTGCAAAAGTCAGACGTAGAAAAAGGTGGATGAAAAACTGCCTCCCAAGTGCTTTTATGGCTTTGAAATTACAGTTTATTTTTCTACCTTATTCTCTCACTTTGTGATAATCATTATTATCTCTTTTTCCTACATCTTTCTAACAGAATGACACCATTAATAGTTGAGCAAGTTTTCTGCTACCTATTATTCCTCTGCACTTTTTAAGGAACAACGTTCATTTAAAAATTCAAAGTGGCAACCTCCATCTGTGGCTCCACGGGGCTCAGGGCTATAAACATGGAGGTTCCACTTTGCTTTTCATTTTTAAAGATGATAAAATACAGCTTATTTAGGTCATTGCACACTTTTTTCTTTTTTTTAAGATTTTCTTGCTTGTGAGGGATACAGATTCAAAACAAAATTGTTTGCCACTGACTTCAATTTTTCATGCTGTATTGCACATGAATTATAAGCTACATATCAAGGTTTCTCTAAGGTTAGCTATCACCCTGGTATTTGAACATCTTCTATATGATCCAGAAACCTGGTAAGGGTTAATCTAGATCAATCTACCCAGCATGAGAAAAGCTGTGGTCTTACCGCAGGTTAAAATAGCGGTGAAAAACAAAAAGAAACAAACAGCAATATAGGTTTTTGTTTGGTTTGGCAAAGGGGTTTGCCATGGGCTGCTGCTGCTAGTTAAAAATCAAATGCCCTTGTTTATACAGCTTTTTTAACTGGAGTTAAGAAACTGTAATGAGAAGCCCATCTTTATTTATGTATTTATGTATAATGCAGATGTAGCCCACCTATGCCAGCCTTGTCATCAAGAACAAAGCCGAAGGTTATCGAGGAGAATTTCTTCACTTTGTTTCACAAGCAAGTAAAAAGCACAAGTCAGCTTGTGCATTTGGGGATGTTGCCATGAGGGAGCAAAGTCAAACACATCAGTTTGCATTTTGCTTGGAAAGAGGCTCAGATGATGCTGGCCCTCCTTGTAGCATCCCACAGCCTCAGTGCAACTCTTGGAGCCTATGAACCTCCCTCCTGCTCAGTCAATAGACCACCATGCCCAGGCTGTGCTACAAAACCCCCAGGTACACACAATAAAAACAGGAACAGACATTTGGTAGAGAACAAATCGCAGCCCATGGAGTCTCATGTCAAATGAAGACACAGGAAGAACCAACACTAAGTCAGGTAAGTATGGCCATTACAAAGCAAGGCCCTGAAGACCTGTACAATGATATATTCAAAGCAGGAGGGATGGTATGGTCACTCTAAACTGTTCAGATGGCAAACCAGCCGCATTGCTCGCCAGCCTTTAAGCCTGCAGGGCACAGAGCTTTATTCCAAGGCCTTCAAGTTCAGAGCCTTCATAGCACGATCTGTTTTCCTGTGCTCCCTCCCCTTCTTGTCTTCATTGAGATATTATTTTCCATAAAATCTGCTGTAATTCTGCATTATCTTTATACTGCCAAGGATTTTTGCATTGATATATGTTGGACCTGTAAAGAAGTAATAGCAAGACTTGGCAACAGTAAGTGTTTCAGAAGCAACTGGATCTGCTTTGGCACACCTCTAGTTTAAAAGATACCTCACTGCAATTAATTAGCTGGAATCTGAGAGCTTCCAGAAAGAAAGTTTTATGAGTTACCTCTTTCCTCTGGGAAGGTATCATTCAAGCCAAATCGCTGTTAACTGACATATTCACTCTTGAATTCTTTCAACTCAGCATCCACCTAGACTGTTTTCTCTCTTCAGAGGAGAAGTGCCTGTGGAAAGTTATGCACTTTTATCCACTTCTTTCTGATTCTTTTCATTTATTTATTTATTTATTCTGAAAAAGAGAGAAAAAAAGTACAGTTAATGTTGATGTCACTGCTCTTGACACAGAAGTTTTCTCTTTGTCTGCAGAACAGATGGAGAGTTATAACGCCAGCAGGGCAAACTTCCCTCACCACACAGTGCATCTTCTTTTCCTCATTAAAGCCAGCAGAAAGAGTCTCCTGAATACCAGATGCATAAATGGATGTGCTGGCATCAAAAACATTTCCCTGCTGCCCCTCCTCAGTGGGAAACAGTGCCCAGTCTTTTACCCACACATGACAGTCCTCTCCTCAGTAATATCAGTAGTAGAGGAGTCTCCAATTATCAGGTCTGTTGTTGACCTCCATCTAGCACCTCTGGTTGTCTCAGCCAACACCTCTTTTGTACTCCTCCTCCTTTGGTTTTGATTTGTAGGAAACTTGGAGCAGGTCCTGAGAAGATGAGCTAGACTCCAAGCCTATTAATCCATCTCCTCACCCACCTGAAAAGAGATCCTGTTGCTTCTGCCCTGATTTACTGCAACAGGAGAAAGCTTCACTGTTTTGGCCTTAATCGTAGTTCCATATTTTTCTCCTGACCCAGGAAAGCAAAGGCTCATGTGACTTATGTGAAAATTTAACAATTCCTTTATCCTTCAAGGATCATTCAGGGCTCTTTAAGTTCAAGTCGTGTAAGCCATAGCTGCTGGGAGATTCATCGCTTGATAAATAGCCATTCTCAACAGAATGATTAATAATAGGATTGATATTGTCAATGGTTCTGTTTCATGCTGTACACTGACAATTGTGTTACCATTTTGCTTTGGGTATAGGATGACACTTTATCAAACCACGCTTTTTCCTCTAAACCTAGGGAGTATAAGATATCATTGCACCATAAATTTTTAAATATACCCTGTTTGAAAGCAGACTGATTTCCTGTCTGACTTGCTCATCTATTACCTAGAGAGGATGAAAGTGAAGTTCTTTCTTGTTATGTAACCTTACCCTGATCTGATTATTATGCATGAAACCACATTGCAAGCACTTCAGTGTGAAAAAACTTGGGAAACTGTGATAGTAAACAAGGAGAAACTAAATGCATGGATTGGATTCCATCAGGAAATCTTAACTCTAAAATCCACAACACGTGGTCCGAAATGTCACACAATTAATTATCGTTTAATTTATGCAGGAACTCATTATGGGTGTGAGCAGGGATGAGCAAACTGAACAGAATTAAGCAATTCCCTTGGTTATAGACTGTATTATCAAAGAACTTTGGACATGAACCACAGCTCCAGAATTAAGCTGGGGTTTAAATTTCCTGGTGCAGCAGAGTAATGACATTTTTTATTTTCATTTTTACTCTTTTGCCTTGAGTCACTGGAAAATTAGGAAGGATCAGCAGGGAGAAAAAACATTTTCAAGCTGAAAAGTAATGATTTAATATGCTAAACATCATGAGAGACCTCTTTTTCTCCATGTCCTTGTCAGCATCCAGCCATTTATTTACCCCAGGGCTAATGAGTAAAAACATTACTAGATGAGAGCTGGTGCAACTCATGCTCTCTTTGCACCATATCTGAGAAGAACAGAGAAGAAAAGATAAGCATATCCTATATTCTGCAAAAGCAGGTGTTCAGGTCTTCTTAGGTTGGTTCTGGTTCCTCAGCATTGATTCCTAGGGAAAAAAGGGCAGGAGAGGGACTAGCCCACTTTTCTCCTGGCAGTGTACCTACGTCCTAGCTACCATTACTTTGCAGAAACAATGTCTCAAATTAGGACACAATCCATATTTGAATTTAAAGCATGTAAATGTAAGTTCATATCACCCCAGTCTCTGCATTATAAGTCTGTCAATGCACTCAGACGATGTGTTTAAAAAGAATGGTTTCTGCATTTTTCTCTAAACAGAACAGGAGACATGATTCAGCTTCCTTTAAAGTCAAATGAGTTTTCACTCACTAAAATGAGGGCTGCCTTAGGAGTACACATTGCTCAAATCAAGTTAAAATACCTCCCAGATGGTTTCATAGTAAAGGTATTGATTAGATTTTAATTTTTTGACGCCTGCAGGTCAGGATCCCACTATAGATGACTACATGTAGATGCCTTAAATTTGAGTTAAGGCCTGTCTGTGAATTGATAACACTTGTTATCCATGCCTAATGGGATAAACTAAAGCATTCTAGCCATAAACCAACTGATAACAGGAGCACCTGCAAAGAATAAGCAACAGTACTTAGGGCATGAAGCAATTATCAAACATTTCCAGCAAGATGCTTATTCCTTCACTTCAATCTACCAGTTGTTTGTTTTTTTTTTTAACTCTCTTCCTTAAGGAGTATGATACTGTCTATTATAGCATCAACTGATTGACTTAGGAGATGATATTTTTTTTTTTTTTTTAAATGCCATGGAAAGTATATTTCCAATCTTAATGATTTTCTCCTGGTAAAAAATAATTAAATTGGGGGGTTTTTTATTGTGGATTTTGAGATGGAAACTTCCCTCCACACATCAGTGAGCATGCACCTGTCTTTAAAGATGTTTCTGCCAGATTTATTATAGGGATTTTACAAACGTCACCAAAACAAGTGTGCCAAATCTGGGCAATTAAAAAATAAGATGAAATTGAAAAGAAAACTGAGGTAAAAAAGAGGGATGAAAATGGCTGCATAGTTATGCTGAGAGCATAATAGTATCTCTAGTTCTTGTTTGGATTGATTCCCAAAGGCATAGTCTGTAGTTTTCACTACTAGACAGTATAATAAGATTGATAAGATACCTTATGGCTGTTCATATTTAAACATTAGCTTATTTTAAAAGTTACACAAAACTTGATTGTGAGCAACAATAAGCAAATCTTCAGATAAATCAGCTTCCAATTTAGAAAGACCTACGTTCATGTATCATTGAAATGAAAAGTTTCTATTCCTTTTCCAATAGTTCTTAACAAGAAAATGATTTTTTTATGAAGAAACAGGGATTTTAAAAACTCTAGCCAACTCAGCTCTGCTTGCAGTGGCTTTGCCAATGTGTTTTTAGGAATCATCACTTAGCAACAAAGCAATATTGTTCCATCACACCCTTTTTTAATGTGCTAATATCAACAAAACAAAAACGCAGAGTAGCAGCAACACTTACATTTCACACAAAGTTCACATGAAATCATCAACAGGATGGAAATCTCTGAAAAAGAGCATCTGGTAGACTGTGTGGATTGCATCACAATTATTTATGGTGACCTCTCAGGGACTTTGGTTTACCACTGGAAGTTCAGCTTCTTATACACATTTTTTATATTGTTGCAAGCTGAATGTAAGGACAGATTAAGAGATCATTATGCTATATAATTTATATAAAGTTTTGCCAGTTGTGCTCTTTAGGGGAGAGAGAAGGCAGGAGACTGAGAATAAATTATTCGACATTTTAGAATAGGTTTGGAAGGCCTTAAGCCTGGATTTCTCTGTGGGCAGAGTATTGTGGCTGCGGCTCAGCATTTGGCCACAGTGGACATTGGGTGAGTGCAGAAGAGATCACAGCCAGCAGATAAGGGATCAGCAAGAGTCACTGGTACCACAAAGCATAACTTAGCATTTATTTATGGGTTTATCTTCACTAGCCTTTGAAGCTGCCCTCTTGATTATGTCTGCTGTCCCCTTTGACAGTAAGTCTGAAAGTTAGGACTGGAAGGTGCCTCTGGAGAAAACCCTGTACATGCGAGCAGGCTTTTAGACAGGAGCTTGCCCTCAGACAGACTGTTGACTTCACAGACAGTGAAGTGAGGATGAGGAGATAGTGTTATGCACATGACAGCCAAGTAGCTGACTGCGAAGGGTTGTGTAGACATCATTACGTGTGGCAGCATGGTCGCAGCGACACAACAAAGTCATCGGTGACTGAGGAATGTGCCAGCATACCAGGATGCCACTGCTAATTTAATTTAGGCCATGTGGGTAAAACAGAGTGAAAATGTGTCTTTATTTCTTTTCTCTGACATTTTCTGCTCTGTCTTGTTTAACTAGAGCTGGGTGAGACCTTCTCACTGGAGCATAAACTGGTACAAAAGTGCCCCTAAGTCAGCTCTGCATTGCTCTGGGAACAAGATGAAAGATTTGTCTGTGAGTGGAAGCTTTGAAGACCCTTTTGGACTCTGAAAGAATAAGAAAAACTTGGTAAGCCTTAAGGGAATCTGAGGAGTGTCCTGGGAAGAGCACTGATTTTGTCTTTCAACTTGGTACCCTCATATTTGGGGAAGGTTTCAAATGTGAATTTTTGGATTTTTTGATGTGAAACTTGAGGCAGAAAGGTACAATTCTCAGTCTGTCATAAAATTCCTGCGTGATTTAGGATTAGCCATTCAGTCTTGGTGGCCCAGACCCTTAGCCATAAATCAGAAATAATACTATTTTTTGTCATTGTGTAATTTCATTGTCAGTGTCATGAGATTGGGACTAGCTCTTACTAACCTTTATAAAGCTCATTGCAGACCGAATGCACAGCACATTAACTTCCACATAGCCTTGGTCTTTCCTGTGATGTATGTAAATAGCTGATAAACCTAGAGAGGAAGGAGGTTTGGCACCTCTTGTAAACTGAAATTCAGGATTCAGCTGTTGAACTGAGCCCCTGGAGCTGAAGCCTTTAGCAGGCTTTCAGGTCTCCTCTACACTTGCTGTCTTTTTCTTTTTAATTCAGACTCTTTAATCCAAGGACTGACTGATGCAAGGATATGTAGAATGTAAGGACATCTGGTTAACAGCTATCAGCATAAGAGACAAAGATAACAGACAAAGATAAGAGGCAGGGAAAATCATAAATTAAACACCTAGATATACAAGCCCTAAGGAAAACAAGAGATAATAGACAACAGCAAAGACCTGAGCTCTCAGGTCATTGGCTGAGGGGCCATTGAAGAAATTACTCAAATCCTTTAGAGGTTTCAACCGAAAAGAAGGTAGGAAACAAGTCTCCCACATGTCCCACAGGAAAGAGCAAACCAATCATGGGCTATTTGAGGGAGCTCGTGGGGTTGCATAAAGCTTCTTATAGAACGCTTTGGGGGAATTTTGGGAATGCATGAAAATTATTATGGTACATTTAGGGGAAGGGTCAAATGTGAGAAAAGGAGGGATCAAGGTGGATCAGGATGGAACAAGCATGTGAAAATGAAGAACTGCTGTCTTCTTATTAACCCCTATTCCCAATTTCTGTGTGACCTCACTCTCTATGTGACTTGTATGAACTTCAGGCTGGACTGGCCAGCCAGCATCTCAAGCATACAGCTAGTGACTGAATAAGGTGCCCAGGGTTTGCACTTAGTTACTGAACAAAGTGTGTGTCCATCAGTAAACCTCAATCCTGGTCATCTGTGTTTTTCATGCCTATGTGACTGCTGTTGATTTTTATGTGAGTGCTGGTAAAACTCCTGCTCTCTGTGTTGCTTGGCATGCCCAGCCGTGTGTCTGCTCTGTGTGGGTTTGCATCTTTGATGCTTGCTCATCCTTCCTGCTTGCTGGGCCTACAGAGAGAAACAGCAACAGGCTTGCCTGTGGACGGCCAAGTCAAAAATCCCTGGGTCCTACGGTCCAGCAGCTTTGGGGTTCCCTTAATAAGTGAATTCCAGATGTCAATGCTGCTATCACTCTAATAAAAGGTTATGCTATCAGCCTTTATTTTACCTGTGGTTTTGGAGTAGGGAAAAGCCTGTGTTTAGAAACCTGAATCTGGCCATGAAACAGTCAGAGTTAGCCCCTCAGGACTTCCTCACTCATGGTGACTGGCTGACTACAGAACCACAAAGTACAGTGCTGTTCCACATATAGTCTCATTTGGAATATATATATATTTAAACAGATAAGCATTTTGGTTTAAAAGATATTATTAAACAAATTTGACAAAAACGGCTGTATGAGGTGTCTGTGCCCAGGCGCTGTCAGGGCCTGCAGGGCGGCCTGTGTGGGGAGAGGCCGGGGCTGCCCCGTGCCGGACACAGCCGGTTCCAGCCGGTCCCAGCCGGCTCCACCGGCCCCAGCGCAGGACACAGCTGAGCCCCTCAGCCAAGCTGGGGGCGCCGGGGGGAAAACAGGTTTCAGCAAGGGCCAAAGGCGGCACAGGCAGAGGAGGAGGAAGCCAAGGAGGGAGCAGCAGCAGAGGGACCCCGAGGCCGCAGCAGGAGGAGGAGGAGGAGGAGGAGGAGGAGGGCAGGAGGTGCTGCAGGCCTGGAGCAGGGATCCCCTGCAGCCCTGGAGAGACCCCGCTGGAGCAGAGACCCAGCCTGCAGCCCGGGGAGGGCCCCACGCCGCAGCAGGGGGGTATTTCCTGCAGGAGCTGCGGCCGTGGAGAGCCCAGGCGGGAGCAGGTTGTCCCTGAAGGACTGCAGCCCGGGGAAGGGCCCGCACTGGAGCAGGGAGACGTGTGAGGAGGGAGGAGCGGCCGAGAGGGGCTGGGGTGGACCCACCGCAACCCCCATCCCCACCCTGCGCCCCTTGGGGAGAGATGAGTGGGCAGTGAAGGGGAGGTTCTGAATATGAGAAAAAAGTGTGAGGACATTTTTTTAATGTTTATCTTTGTTTCTCACTATCAAAACTTAATTTGCAGTAGAATAAATCAGTTTTCCCTAAGTTGAGTCTGTTCTGCTCGTGATGGTAATTGCTGAGCGATGTCCCTATCTTTATCTTGACCCATGACCTTTTCCATCCTATTTTCTCCACCTGTCCTGTTGAGAAGGGAGAATGAGAGAGTGTCTGGGTGGGCATCTAGCAGCTGGCCAAGGTTAACCCACTGCAATTGTGTTATGATTTAGTAATATAATACAGAGCTCTGGCTAGAGAATAGTGGCTTGCATAGGATTCTGTAATTGTGTGATCTTGGGCACATCATTCCCTGCCCACAGACGTGCATTTCTGCATCTAGAAGAGGTCCTGGTAGATCTAAACTACTTTAAGTAGTGTTTGAAGATCTGCTGCTAAAAATGACTGTATAAAAATAGGATACTAATAATATTAGTATTTTAACACCTCTGGGTTTGTTCTGGCTCAGCTCAGAATGATATAGACACGTAAATAAATGAAAAGGTGTTGTTTTGATCTTTCACATTTCTGAGTGCCGAATTCAGGCCATCGGTTAGATCAGGGCCTGTTTTATATGGGTGTCACATGCCCTTGCCCAATGAAATGAGTTAAACCCAACAAAACTAATTGTGCGTGAGTAATTATGCCTCAGTAGAACTCAAGGTCATACATCCTGACACGAGTGAAGTGGCTTTCATAGCCAGTGAAATGAGAGTCACCTTGAGGTCATCTTCTTGCTAGTTTAGAGGAAGTGCATGATTAGTGATGGTATTTGAGTATCTATACTGTGTATTTCTTCATAAAGACAGGGAATAAGAATGCAGAGCTGAAAGGATGGCATACTTTCAGGAGAAAGAGACCTGCAATGTCTTCTTTTAATAAGAGAGAGAAAAAAAATAGAAAGCATATTTTCCTAACACCAGGTTTCATAGAAAGTTTGGCACAAAATCATCTTCCTTGGCACTATGTTTAACATTACAGAGCTGGAATGATGAGTTTTGTTAGTAGCCCAAACATCATACTGATCATTTCCAGGTTGTTATATTAATCAGCTGAAAAACATTAAAAAACTTGTTTGTGCTTTTTTATTTCTTTTTATCGCTGTTTTCCCCCTCCAGCTAATTGCAGTCTCTTCCTTGTCTACACATACTTTCAAGCTCCAGCTCCTTGCTAACAATTCTGGGGTTTAGATCAGATGTAGTATTCTTTTCTGTGCACAGAAAATGAGTCTTTTTCATTTGAGATGACATTGTTTCTGTTTCCATTAGTTTCATGCATCAAATTAGAAGACAACACATGGAATTGGATAAACCAATGGTCAGGTGAAATGCAATAAATCTCATAGAAGTTTTGTAGTTGTAATTCAGCTTTTGGAAGCACATGCATCCTCACATAGTAAATAGGAAAATCAAATTACTTCTCTGCTGCAAACATATGTTGTCACCTTGAAGTCATTGTTGCATTTCACTCTTCCTGCTTTTTTTTTTTTTTAGACAATAAAATGGTGGCAGCACTTACAGTGTCTACCTTACAGAAAAGGCATGAACAAAGATTCTTTGAGATAATTTAAATATAGTAGGATTAGACAGTCATTATTACAGAAATAGCCTGAACACATTCTGCATAGAAAAGTTGCTAAGCCTATAGGTGTTATCAAATGAGACCTTAGATCTGAGAGTGTAGATGGTAGACAGCGTATGTTAAAGACAGAACATAATGAATCTAAACATTCTGGGTTCATAGGTTGCATACTTTTTAAAATCCATCTTCCTCTCTGTCTCCTGAAATTCACCTTAGTTTGTGTTTTTTCTGAATAAGTTTTCTCTTATCATAGCGAGACCAGATGCTGGAGGATGCTCCCCTCTCACAGCATTAGTTGCTTCACGGCAACAGTGGTCTATGGCTTCTTTGCAGGGCTCAGATCCCTAGCCCCTGATTTACAGAGAAACCCTTTCCAGGTATAAAACAATTGACAAAAAAAAAGAAGATAAAGGGAAGAATTCTAGGTAAAGAACTATTAATAATAGTCCGTTCCCTTTGTCTTTGAGTCTCTTGGGTAGATTGTCCTATGTTTAATAGCCCAAAAGCTGTGTTTAAAGCTTTCCCTGCAGATTAATCATAGAATCACAGAATCGTTTGAGTTGGAAGATACCTTAAAGATCATCTAGTTCCAACCCCCCTTCCATGGGCAGGGACACCCTCCACTAGACCAGGTTGCCCAAAGCCCCATCTAACCTGGCCTTGAACACTTCCAGGGATGGGGCATCTTCTTCCAGTGCCCCACCACCCTCATAGTGATTTTTTTCCCCTTGTATTTCCTAAATCTACCCTCTTTTAGTTTAATGCCATTACCCCTTGTCCTATCACTATATGCCCTTGTAAACAGTCACTCTCCAGCTTTCCTGTAGGCCCCTTCAGGTACTGGAAGGTGCTATAAGGTCTCCCTGGAGCCTTCTTTTCTCCAGGCTGAACAACTCCAACTCTCTCAGCCTGTCCTCATAGAAGAGGTGCTCCAGCCCTCTGGTCATCTTCAGGGCCCTCCTCTGGACTTGCTCCAACAGGTCAATGTCTGTATTGTACAGGGGACCCCAGACCTGAACATGGTACTCCAGTTTGTGTCTCAGGAGAGCAGAGCATAGGAGCAGAATCACTTCCCTTGACCTGTTAGTCATGCTGGTTTTGATGCAGACCAGGATACAGTTGGCTTTCTGGGCTGCAAGCACATATTACTGGCTCATGTTGAGTTTCTTGTCCACCAACACCCCCAAGTCCTTCTCCTCAGGGCTGCTCTCAATCCATTCTCTGCCCAGCCTGTAGCTGTGCTTGGGATTGTCCTAACCCATGTGCAGGACCTTGCACTTGGCCTTGTTGATCTTCATGTGGATCAACCCTGAGTCAAGATACCCCCTGAGCCTTCTCACTGAACAGTCCCAGCTCTCTCAGCCTCTCCTCATATGTCACATGATTCTGTCCCTTAACTGTCTTCATGGCCATCCATTGGACTTGCTCAGTATTTCCATGTTTCTCCTGTAGTGGACAGACCAGCACTGGACACAGCACTCCTGATGTGTCCCACCAGGGCTGAGTAGAGGGTAAGGATCACCTCCCTCAACTTGCTGGCAAGGGTCTCCTTAATACTTCAGACTGCTGAAGTATGCTGAATTGTGTGAAACTTGGTGTCTAGCAGCATGCTTTGTTCTGCAAAGCTGCTTTCCAGCTGGTCAGCCCCCAGTGTGTACTGGTTGCCGTGGTTTAACCCCAGCCGACAGCTAAGCACCACACAGTTGCTTGCTCACTCCCCAGGTGGGATGGGGGAGAGAATCAGTAGAGTAAAAGTAAGAAAACTCGTGGGTTGAGATTAAGACATTTTAATAGGTAAAGCAAAAGCTGCACATGCAAGCAAAGCAAAACATTTACCACTTCCCATGGGCAGGGAGGTGCTCAGCCATTCCCAGGCAAGTATGGCTCCATCATGCATAACGGTTACTTGGGAAAACAAATGCCATCACTCTGAATGCCACTCCCCCCTTCATTCCTCTTCCGCCAGCTTTATATATTGAGTATGATAGCATATGGTATGGTATATCTCTTTGATCGGTTGAGGTCAGCTGTCCTGGCTGTGTCCTCTCCCAACTCCTTGTGCACCCCCAGCCTGCTCCCTGGCAGGGTGGTGTGAGTAGCAGAAAAGGTCTTGACTCTGTGTAAGCACTGCTCAGCAGTAACAAAATCATCTCTATATTACCATCACTGTTTTCAGCACAAATCCAAAACACAGCCTCATACTAGCTACTATGAAGAAAATTAACTCCATCCCATCCAAAACCAGCACATTCCCCACCCCTTATTCCATACTATTTATGTCATTCCCAGGTCCCACACTATCCAATAAATCAATATTAATCCAATCCAATATATACTTTTCATCCTTTGATATAATATCCATATATTATTCCCTTTGTCTATGGACCACCTTTGTAAAATGTTCATAAAATGTACACAAGTGTCCACTGAGTTCATTTAGCCCATGACTTTGGGCTTCATCTGTTATGGTGACCACTCAGGACAGGAGAAGTGTGTCGCATGGAGTTACTGGGCACAAAAGCCAGCTTGGGTCGGGTCATTGCTGCACTTGCCCTGCTTCTTGTGAGCCTTGTCCTCCCTTGGTTCAAGTGGTTCCTGCTGCAGTAATTCCTATAATGTGCAACTCAAATTACAAGTTGCAACAATTAAAAGGTATTTCCATTACAATCTCTATGCCTGGTCCCTTTGGACCAGACCATCAGGTTTAACATTGCAATGAACTCCTCCCCTTGCCCCTGCTCTGGCTTGGACTTATCCACAGACTGCAGTCCCTTAGAGGTGTACCTGCCCCAAGTGGACCTTATCTGTGAGCCACAGGCTCTCCAAGGGTGCCTGCTGCAGTGTACAGTTACCCAAAGCCACAGTCACTTTGAGGTGCACCTGCTCCAGAGTAGCTTTCTCCATAGGCCACAATGCCTTCAGAGATATACCTGCTCCAGCATGGCCATACCCACAGCCACAGTCCCTTCAGAAGTAAATCTGCTCCCACATGGCCTTACCCATTGCTGCAGTCCTTCCATGGGTGTACCTGGTCTGTCATGGGCTTATCATCACCATCATTAAGCTCCAAACAATCAAAAATCTCCCTAACATACAGAGCCAGCCCACTGCCTATCCCTTCTGAAGAGTTTGTAGTCATCCATGGCAGCATTCCAGTTGTGACATCTTATCAGGCCCAGGGACTCATGTAGGTTCAGACACCCTTACTTGCTCCCTCTCCACTGAGGGTAGGTCTTCCTTTCTCCAGACTTTCCCTCTGGTCTCAGAGGCCTGGAATTCTTGAAGGTCTGTCTTACCAGTACAAACCTAGATGAAGAAGGTAATTAAAGTATCAGCCTTTTCTGTGTCCTTTTTCACTGGGTTTCCTGCCCCATTCGGCATTGAAGCTTCTCACAGCTTTGTCTGCTTCCTTATTGCCCCATTCCTCCATCTAAAAGCCACAATTTAAGATGCTTCCCCACAGGCTTTATATATTGGTACTGTGCAATAACTTCCCTTAGGTTTAAGTCTGTCACATATTCAGGTCCCTGGTACCTCAACCTGGCTTGTACTTCAGATTATTACAAATAGAGAGAAAGGATGTCTCATTCCTCATAGCATGAAATACTGGTCATAATTAAAGAATAATTTCATTTCCATTTACAGAAAGGCCATTCAGGAGCAAGCTGGGAAATATTAAGTCAATCAGCTACAGCTATGAGTCACTCAGCAGCCTAGCAGTCTCGCCATTACCACTCAGCAGGTCCAAATCAACACATTAAGTGATACAAAGGAAAAACAGAAAGGAAAGAAAAGAATGGTGGTAGGAAAACTGTTGCATGGGATGTAGTAGCTGATGAAGGATGATGATGATGAAGCAAGAGGAAATGGGCACTGGCTTTTCTGGGTCTCATCACATTATGATCAAATAGAAACACACAGAGCTGGGCCTATTAAGGAATGACAACTAGTAAAATTGTGAATAAAACATAGTAGGGAGGAGGAGGTGGGAAGGAATGAATCTGTTAGCTCTGTGTCAGCTGGAAAGGGAAAATGGATCCATTTTCTTTTCTTGTTGCAGTGGGCTTTGCATTAATTAAAAATGGGAGGGGGAAAAAAAAAAAAAAAAAAAGAAAAAAAACCCCAGCTGCTTAACAATGAAAATGGTCTGAACAAAGAAAGGTGCCAAAGGTACTTCTATCAAAAAGCTCGTATTAGACTCAACAGAAATCACAATCTAGCCCCACAGGACAAAGGAAAATGAAATTCACCTAGAAAATAAGAGAAAGAGCATGAAATTCTTATTACATAAGATCCTGTTGGTATTTTACAACCTGCTCAAGAATTAACGAGTCTGCATATTTTTGTGGCATTTTCATTTGATTTCATTGTGGAAAAGTAAGTCTGATACCAAGCAGTTTCCAAATCCTTTTAGAGAGGAAATACATAATATAGCTCATATGAAGAAGTCAGAGAATATGATGTGGGTACAGCTCCTGCACATGAACATTTGGATGATATGATATTATTTTATTTTTATTTTCTCTAATGCAAGTCCTTGGAATTCTTGCTTTATGCCTTGTGCATGGACCATCACTCTTTGTACACAGCTGTCTTCATTTTCAAAGCTGTCGTTATCCTGTACACTGAAACTTCACGGCAATGTAGATGGATTCTGTGAGCTAAGAGCTGACCTGCTTACAAATGCTACAGCAGCACCATATAATGCCAGAAAAGAAGTCAGATGTTAGAGAACGGCTGGAGATAGATAGCACTTAAATATCTCTGCTCCAAAAGCAGGTAGTCCTTCACATCTTGGTTAGAACTAAGTCCATTGGACCAACATATCCTGGCTGAATTTTTGCTTTTCATCTCTTGCATCCAAACTGAACAGTCCAAACATCTGTCTGTCACATCATCATCCTCAACTGGAAGATGAGAGCAGGGCAGTGACCAGCAGTGCTCATATTATGAATGACATCGGATCTGACTGTTCACCTTTTGAAGTATCTATATATAAAGTAGCTATGCTCTTTAGTATGAAATCAATCATACTGATCATAGATGTAGTTGCATGCTGCTAATTCAGATGAACATATCTATCTTTTATTTAATGAATACTACTGAAAATAACTAGATGGTATAAAAATTTTCCATAAAGGTATCAATACTTTCCTAGGAAGTACCTAAGAAATACCGTGGCATTTTTAAGGAGAGAACTGATTAGTCTTTTCTTGAAAATAGCCACTCTTAACAGTACTGCAAACATTGAAGATACATCTGTGACATCCCCAGATAGTTCTCCACACTGAATCCATGCTATTGTTTCATAAATTTATGAAAGTTTCATACCCAAAGATTGGCAAGGGAAGACATGAGGGGAAATTATCAAGAATGCTTAGCTCAAATGATGTAACAGCAGGTATGTGAGAAGCTTATTAGCATGTAAGAAATGAGGATAAAGAGAGGGCAGGGGAGGAGAAATACAATGAGCAACACGAATGGTGGAGTCATTACCCATTCTGAGCCAACTAGCATGATAATCAATTCCGTCTCTGCCCCTAATGAGAGATTTAAGCAGGATATTAACTTTGGGCTTACAAAACTTTGGCTTCTGTCAGGGAAGCCCAGATGACTGCACACCTGCGCCATGTTACAACCACCTGAGATTCCTGCCCCTCATTGCACTGATTTTAGTTCATTGCAGTTCATGGCTTTTACTTTAGTCCTTTGATTCAGTCAAACTGTGCTCAGTTGGAAGCAGGAGGATATCTGGATTAATGGTCATCAAAGACTGAGCTTTCAAGCTCTGCTGATTGGTGGTACCACTGCGAAAATTAAGTTGCTTAGTCTTAGTGGGCTTTGACTGTAGTGTGGCTAATGACACTGACTATGACTGAATAAAATGGAAAACTTTATATGAGGCTTAGGTAGTTGTGGTGGGTTGACCTTCGCTGGAGGCCAGATGCTGCTCTATCACACTCCTCCTCAGTTGGACAGGGGAGGGAAAATATAATGAAAGGCTTGTGGGTGGAGATCAGGACAGGGAGAGATCACTCACCAATTACCATCACGGGCAAAACAGACTTGACTTGGGGAAAATTAATTTAATTTATAGCCAATCAAATCAGAGTAGGGTAATGAGAAATAAAACCAAATCTTAAACAAAAACACCTTCACCCCACCCCTCCCTTCTTCCTGGGCTCAACTTTACTCCCGATTTTCTCTACTTTTTCCCCCACAGCAGCACAGGGGGATGGGGAATGGGGAATGGGGGTTGTGGTCAGTTCATCACACATTGTCGCTGCTGCTCCTTCCTCCTCACACACTTCCCCTGCTCCATCATGGGGTCCCTCCCATGGCAGACAGTCCTCCACCAACTTCTCCAATGTGAGTCCTTCCCACGGGCTACAGTTCTTCCCGAACTGCTCCAGTGTGTGTGCCTTCCATGGGATGCAGTCCTTCAGGACCAGACTGCTCCAGCGTGACCCCCATGGGGTCACAAGTCCTGCCAGCAAACCTGCTCCAGTGTGGGCTCCTCTCTCCACGGGGCCACAGGTCCTGCCAGGAGCCTGCTCCAGCACGGGCTTCCCACAGGATTACAGCATCTTTCAGGTACATCCACCTGCTCTGGTGTGGGGTCCTCCACAGGCTGCAGGTGGATATCTGCTCCACCAACATCCTCCATGGGCTGCAGAGGGACAGCCTGCCTCACCATGGTCTTCTCCATGGACTGCAAGGAAATCTCTGCTCTGGTACCTCCCCCTCCTTCTCCACCGACCTTGGTGTCTGCAGAGTTGTTTATCCCACATATTCTCATTCCTCTGGATGCAATTGCTTCTGGTGGCTTTTTTTCCCCGCCTTCTTAACTCTGTTATTCTTGAGCGTTGACCACCATCACTGATGGGCTTGGCCTTGGCCTTGGCCTTGGCCAGCGGCAGGTCTGTCTCGGAGCCGGCTGGCATGGGCTCTATTGGACATGGGGGAAGCTTCTAGCAGCTTCTCACCGAAGCCACCCTATAGCCCCCCCACTACCAAAACCTTGCCACAAAACCCTAGTGTAATATCTGTCGTGCTCCCAAAACCAGCTGAGATTGATTAGGTTATAAGCATAATTTGGAGTAAAAATTATGCAAGAAATTATGAAGAACCTCAACTTTTGTTTGTGATAGAACTGTTCCCAAAAATGCTTACAGGGGATTTTTCAGCAAAATATTTTTTTTTGCTGGAGATTTCTTTTTTATGTTTTTTAATTTTGGTCAGAAATATCTTCGTACATCAGCTTGGAGGAGTATGCAAGGCCTTCCTTTGATGCTAGGAGTCTGCCAAAGAGGGAGTAAATTGTAAACTGTGGCTGCAGGGTTACTGGTGTGTAAAATGGAAACTACCTGAAGTTTTATGCTGCTTGGCTGAAGCTAACAGAAAAAATGAATAGCTTGTCTGAGATTGATGACAAATGGATAACATCATGGCAAGATGAACATATGATGTGACACCTAGAAGGGAGACCTCCGATATAAGCATGAACCATGGTAGATGTGCTGATTTTGACTGGGATGGAGTTAATTTTCTTCATAGTATGGGGCTATGTTTTGGATATGTGCTGAAAACAGTATTGACAATATAGACACGTTTTTGTTACTGCTGAGCAGTCCTTACACAGGGTCAAGGCCTTTTCTGCTCTTCACATCACCCCACCAGTGAGTAGGCTGGGGGTGCACAAGGAGTTGGGAGGGGACACAGCTGGGACAGCTGACCCCAACTGACCAAAGGAATATTCCGTACCATATGACATCATGCTCAGCATATAAAGCTGGCAGAAGAGGAAGGAAGGGGAAAATTTGTAGTGATGGCGTTTGTCTTCCCAAGTAACCATTACGCGTGATGGAGCCCTGCTTTCCTGGAGATAACTGAAAAACTGCCTGCCCATGGGAAGGGGTGAATGAACTCCTTGTTTTGCTTTGCTTGCGCATGTGGCTTTTGCTTTATCTATTAAACTGTCTCGACCCACGAGTCTTCTCACTTTTAGTCCTCCTATTCTTTCCCCCATCCCACCAAAGGGGAGTGAACAAGGGGCTGTGTGGTGTTTAATTGCTGGATGAGGATAACCCACAACAGTAGACCAGATTTTCTGGACAACAACAAAATGGGAAAAAAACCCCAAGGAGACCTATCAAGACACCTGACTGCCAGTTGGAGAGAAGAGGATCCTGTCTTTACTGCATATCCAGAGCAGAGCACAAATGCTGTCATATCCAGAGTACCCCATGTTGTTGGCAATTGCCTGCCACCATCAGCATAGATAACCTCCCTAGTTACTGGGAACATGACTTCCCTGGTGTTGCCACATTAAGTGGCTGATGGACAGTGGTGGTTCTGTCATCATAGGGCAGCTGGTGTGCAAACGTGCTGGCAGGGCTTGTGTTTGAATGATTGTGCATGTTCTTGTGGTATACAGATTAGGTGGGATACTGTTTATGTATAACAAGCACTTATAATAAGATTATCAATAATAGCTGGGACATTGTTTTATGTAATAAAGAATGGTCTAACTCAATAAATATTCCTTGTGTTTGTTGTCATTTGATTCAACCATCAGTCTTTCTGTGGAAACCGAACCTTCATTCCCAGAGCTGTAGTAGCCTGTAACAATCAGGAAGCATGAACCGATATAGGATACAGTTCCTGGTCAAAGTTAGAGAGTCTCCCCAGGCCAACAAAGACAGACAGTGAAAAAAATCCCTTAGAGCATCTTGAGTTTGTTTCACATCAGGGCCTTCTAACTGGAGGAAGATGTTAGATTCACCAGAAAACATAATTAGCCCCTTTGTGGTCCTACTTTAACATTTCATATTTATACAACATGAGCCAACTCTAACCAGAAGACTTACTGCCTGCCTGACAGACAGAGTAGCTTGGAGATGAGCTGTCATCTGGGAGATCAAAACCAAGTCATACAGAGAAGGCATTTAAACCATTATCCTTGCTGTGTATTCTTAAAACTATATGTCAGGGCCATTTATTTCTGTTAGTGCCCTCTAGGCCCGTACACCAGCTTATAGTGAGCTGAGGTAATTCTCTTGGTGTATATTTTTACAAATAAAGTCTGAAAAGTCTGCTTTCTGAGAAGAAAGACAAATGCCAAAAGTTGACAATTTTTGCAAAGTTTAGTTCTTGCTTTCCAGCTAGCCTTAGCTAAGAGGCTACCAAGTGACCAATTTAATTCAGCATCTCAGCTGATTTGGGCTTCCCTGCTGCTACGAACAACTCCCCACAAAGCAAGGGTGTTCATTCTTATCAGCAACTTCTGGCCAAAAAGGCAACCTTAAACTTTTCTCCTGCAGTTCATCCCTAGCAAAGTTGTCAAAATGCTTCTTTGCAAGTGCTGGTTCATCTTCTGGGTGTTTTCACTGTGATAATTTTCCTTTGTGGGTTGCGTTTCCACTTCCATTTCCTTGTCTTAGGCAATTACAGACACCTTGTTTGACAAATGCATTGGCTGTTTATCACAGTACCTCCTGTAATTGTTTTGCTTGTTGACTGTGGGTTTTAGTTTTTCTGTTTTACCGCCTTACCATAAGGATGGATAGGAGGGTTAGGGAAGATGCAGGAGGCAAGCAGCACACAGTTCACCACTCACGCTATATTTACATTGAAGCAAAGTGGTGATAAACACAACTTCTGTTTTTATACCATGTATAACTTGTTGATGGTGCGTTTTAATGTAATGAAACATTACATTGGCCATATCAGAGTGAAGACAAGGTCAACATTTCCTCCATTCTATTTTGTTATTTAGGTTAAGTGCAGTCCACCTGGAGCATGTATCAACAAGGATGCCCAAGCATTTAAAAGTACAAGAAAAAAATTCTAAGATTTAAGTTCTCATGTATCTCACCTTTTCAGGAATAAATATCCTAGAAGGTGTCAGGCAAGTGTACTTCCTTTTGATTACGGAACTTTTTTTTCCTTTACTAGGTATTTGTAATGCTTTAAGATTTCTGAATCTGGCCCTGAAACAGCCCCCATTCTGCCTACATGACAAATAGAGTCCAAATTTAAATGTCTTTACTATTTTAAAATTAGATACTGCTCCAGGGATTCTGAAACTGCTTGGGACATTTCACGTTGTTGACGTTTTGCCTCTAGAGTTGGACCAAAAAAGCTCCAACCCACTAGAGTGAGTGGGAAATTCCACACGGGTTAAAGACATCTCACTCAAGACTCCATTACCGACTTTCACCACCCAAGACAAAATGGGCTGAGGAGGCTGAAGGGAGAGGTGATCAAGGTATCTTTTTGGGAAAGGGAAGAATTTGGGAAGAATGGATTAGACAGTGAGGAAATCCATTGCTTAATAGGCCAGGTTGCAGCTTGCCAATTTTAGGAGCAGTGGAAATTTCTGAAACAAGGATGGCATGCAAAGCTGAGTGGTGATGTTGTCTTAGGCTATTTGATTTTAGTTTTCTGTCAGAGCTCTCAGACTCAATCCTGCAGGCTCCTTCCCTGAGTAATGGATATAAACTTCAGCTACAATGTAAAAGGCTTGTGAGGATTAAAACATTACATTTTCAGGTTACAGTAGTTGAGGAACTGATGTTGTGTTGAATATCAAGTCACCAGTGACTAGGCTAATAGGCCTCTGAGCATGCCCACGGTGAAGTGGTTGTTTCCAAAACCTGCAGTCTCACAGGCGATGTTGTATTCTATGCTCTCCCTCCTGACTCCTGGATGTGTGATACATGCAACACTCAGCAGTCTTAGATTATTTATACTCTGATTTCAGACCTCTGTCTTCAGAAATAGTTTCCCAGAAAATACATATTAAATGGACCCTCTGCTTACTTTTTTCAGAAAGCAGAGGGTGGTGAGGCACTGGAACAGTTGCCCAGAGAAGCTGTGGGATGCCCCATCCCCGGAAGTGTTCAAGGCCAGGTTGGATGGGGCTTTGGGCAACCTGGTCTAGTGAAGGGTGTTCCCGCTCATGGCAGGGGAGGTTCGAACTAGATGATCTTTAAGGTCTCTTCCAACCTAAACCATTCTATGATTCTATGACGCAGAGGCATCACTTCCTTTTCTAAGTAGCCTTTCTCAACACAAGGAAACAACATTCTGGGATATTTAAGCTGACAGATTTGCCGCCTTCTCATGTTTACATGGTCTGTAAGATACCATTCCAACTTGAGGTTTCATTCCTTATTAGATAAAAATTCAGCTTTTATCTGAAGAGACATAAATATGTTGAAATTAGTGTTACTGGAATATGCCATGGCTTGGTATAGTCATGCTCTAAGTGCTGAAATTGCTGACCATACTCTCCAATGTATTTGACAAAAGTACTTGGCTTAAACTCTATTCTAGTGACAAACTGGTCAGAATAATTCATACCTTTGTCACTTGTCAGCTGGACAATGTGACAGGAAGGCTGTGAAACTTGAGAAACCTGAGGTAATATGGCCCACTGCAGAAGCCCCCTGGGTGCTGCATACATGTGCTTCCCTGCCTGCCATACATAACTAGCTAAAAGCAAAAAAAGTGTAATGTCCTTCTGATTCCTTTGAAGTGTGCAATGGATAAAGTGTGCAACACCAAATAAGGCTCTGGCACAATGGCAGGGGTTGACAGGATTTATTTTAGCAAGGAATTCAAGAATGGTAGGAATAGTTTTGTTTGAGAATAAGTCTTTCTTGGGAATTATTCCCTACCTGTAAATGGATTCCCAGAGCAAATAAAGACCATGAAGAACACCAACTGTCTTCCATTTTAAGTGCAAACCATTTGCTTAATCTAGCAGGACCGGGTTCAGACACAGTCCCAAACTCCTCAGCACATCCACCAAGATGACCAGGTCAGTAGTTTCAGAAGCCGGTCAGCTGCTCTAGTGTGACACTATGACTAACTACTATTTCCTTCCAAGAGGCTTTGCCTTCACAAAGCAGAAGCATATTGGCTTGGGAAGACTACAATACCATCACAGCTATACAGCTCCAAGGCTGTTGCTGCCTTGTGTCTGGCTATCTTGAGGGCAAAAGGATAGGACAGGACAGGACAGGACAGGACAGGACAGGACAGGATAGGATAGGATAGGATAGGAGAAGAGAGTAGAGGTCATATGCATAGTGTCCTCTTTCATAGGGTATTCTTGTAGCTTTCATCTGAATGATCCTGGCAAAGTAACCTGATTTTGGTGCAGCTGAAAGTCAGAAGTAAGCCCATAAATGGCAAAGGGCCCAGATCTCTGCTGCTTTATGTCTTGCAGATAATCATCTGCCTCTCTGCAAGGTGCATGAGGAATTGTCCCAAAGCGGGGCTGAAACATCTAGCACTCGGGTTTTTTCAGGTGTAAGTCACTGTGCCAAATGCAATGCAGTGGAGAAACAAGCCCAGTGGAGTTGATCAGGTGTAAAACTGGTCCAAGAGAGGTCTGACTCAAGCCATAGAGATTTAAATTAGAAGGAAAGGGTTATGAACACTAAATGACTTTGCAAATGAATGATTCAGAAAATCTAACCTTCCATAAGGTTTACTCATCCTTTATCCTTAGGGAATGGATTTTATTATTCCTGATAATAATCCCTCTATAGAGGGAGATGTGGAGGTAGACAGGGAAAAAGGAATTTAAAAAGGGAAGAAGGAGATAATTGTTTTCATGTTCTCTTGCCTGAAGAAAACTCTTTCATTTTGTTGTTCTACTACAGACAATGGGAAGGCTGGAGAAATCAAAAGTTGTTTTTAGTGTCGTGTTTGGGTTTTTTTTCTACACCAAACCTTACACTATAATTGGAGAAAAGCTAAATTAGCAACTTTTCATTAATGAGATCTATGGTTGCATTTTAATAGGTTGACTAAATTGTGTTTCATGAAAGGAATACTAAATTTACTGACAAGAAAACAAAACAACTTTCTTCTCAGAGACTTGCATGTTCAAAGGTCATTGATCCTTTTAACTGTATTTCCTTTGTGCTATGTCTTCAGAAATAGATAACAGGAGTTGGGGGTGGGGGGCAGAAGCCAAACATTCTTGTCAACTTTATAAAATTTGGGTATAATATTTATTTTACTGAAGGTGACTTCTTTCTTCTAGAGCTAAGAGATTTAATTTTCTGAAAAGCCCTCAGATGGTTGTGGATCTTAGCAGCTACCACAGGCAATGTCTGCTCTTGTATTTTTTAAATCAATATAAAGAGCAAAGCAAAGACTTGGGTCTGGATATTAACTGCTCTCAAAAATGTAATCACTTCACTTTGGTTGCTGCTCGAGATAAGAACTTTTCTGAAAAAAAAAACCAACCTGATAATTAATTAACAGAAAAGTAGACTTAGATTCTAGATCAAGCCACAGAGGTGAAGTAACATACGTTACCTTAAATTTCTCTTACCTTGCATTTACTGGGAAGTTAGAAGATACGCACACTTGGTCACTTTGGATTGTCATAAAACCAGAGCATCATGTGTCTATGTCCTGATTTTCCCCTTCCATACTTCAAAGTAGGTGAGTTCAGATCTATGGAATTTATCAATTATTGTTCTGTGGATCACATAGTAGAGTCCTGCCTGTTCTCCATGAACACTAAAGTTCTTCAGGCATAGCACTTTTTCCAATATGTCTTCGGTCACATTATCACTCTTCTTACTCTTCCATAGAGTGCCTAATATATTTGGGGGATACTCTTCAAACAGTGGCTACATTTCCATGGTACTGTATACAGCCAGTAAGCATTTGGGAAACCTTGTGAGATTACCAGTCCTCTCTTTGCAGATTACCGCTATCCTTGTTTTATGGGGTTTGTGGGTTTATTTTGGGTTCTTTTTCTTTGGGGTTTTTTTGTTTGGGATTTTTTTTTTTTTTTTTTAAAGAAACTTCCTTGCTTGCGCATATTTTTAATATTAGTCATTTTCTCTCTTTTTTCTCTTGGTGCCTATATTTCCTTCAGACCATGGGGAGGCAGCCCTTTTTGATGCCCAAGATTGTTGAAATTTTTCCACACATGACCAAGTTCTTTCTCTTTGATTCCATTTTTACTTCAAATTTTGTTTACAAAACACTAGCAGTACTTCATGGGTTTTTTTGCCAGGATATGTCAAGCAGCCTATTTATTCTGAGAGAGAAGCTCGATTATTCTTAGACTATACTGTGCTGCTTCTAAAAAATGTGGCTTTTTCAGACTTGTAAAAAATAGAAAGAAAATACAGAAATAAGAAACGATAGAGGAGAGGGTCATGTTTAGGTCAGTCTTTCTCTTTTCAGCACTGGTATAAGGGTTGTACCCAACAGCTAGCGTCCCCTGCAATTGAATTCAGACAAACACATGGACACTGTTTGCTTTTCCAGAGAGCTGACAGCCCTGATGTAATGACAACCATAAAGAAAGAGGTAGGGGACCCAGAGGGCAATGTTTGTTCATGTGTCCAGTAGATACGCCTCCCTCACAAATGTAAATACATGCAGTAAATATTCCATCAGTCTATATTTTATATTTAGACCTCTGTTTCTTTCTTGACACTATTTAAACCAGATCCTTGTCCCTGCCGGCCCTGCCTGTATTGTTTATGTATCTATTAAATGTCTTTTGTTTTCCTTCTTTTGCTTACTTTTACTATCACTGTCAGCATTCTATTGCAAATCCTCTTGACCGGCTCTCCCAGAAGAATTCAAGTTATTTTTCTTCTGTCCTCCCATCACTCAGCCTCATATTCCAAATTGTTCATATGCACTGAACTTTCCTCTTATATAAACCCTTTTCCCCAGATTGGTATTACACTGGTGACCTTACAGACACTGGCAAAACACCCCTGAGACAGGGGTTGTCTCATTCATTCTGCTACTTCAACAGCTCCAAGTGTCTAGGCAAGTCTGCACAATTAGCAGCAACAGTTTGGGATAGGGAGAAGTCAAAATGTAGAATACGGTGCATGCTATAGCCTCATTTACCCTGATTCTGCCTTCCCACCCAGGAATGGTAAGTGACACAGTATGTGGCATTAATTCTGCTAGCCAGAATTAAATTAAAGCTTTCTTTACCTTTTGGGCTCTCAGAAGCAACTGAGAATGGCGTAATCTATTCTTTCACCAGTCACTGTGGTCAAAAACTGAACATAGGTTCATTTCTTCACATGACTGTACAAAATATTGAAAAGCTCTGAAGGATGATGCATATCTGTTCCAACAGAAACATCTACAAGGTAATCATATACATCTGAACAAGTAATCTAGACTTTCCATGTAGTCAAAGACAAGCAAACAAGAGCTGATTCATCTCAGAAAGTAGAGAGCTAAAATAGACCAGATGATTCACATCCTGAATGTGCTTATTTCTCTTCATTGACTGTACTTGGAGCTAGTTCAGACAGAAGTATCTACATTGCAAACACTTAAAGCTGGGTGAAAGAGTCCTTCCCAAAGGGATTTTAAATAGAGGTGGACTTTGCTCTTATCATCGACTAATTATCTATATTTTAGATAAGTTTCCTAAGTTTGGGGGTGGGGCCTTATCATTTGGGTCATCTAGCTTTCTGATAAACAAGATCTTTGATAGTTTCCAGAAGGAACTTATATCAAGCTCAGGAAATCATGTGTTGGTTCTTTCTCTAGGACCTGCTGCTTTTGTTAATCATAAACAGCAACGATTCAAGTTTCCTTTTATTCAGAGATTGCAGCCAATGGGACAGAACTGCATGTTTCTGACTAAGTAGCTTTCCACAGGATTGAAGCATCCAGTAGCCAAAAATCTGCACATAATTAGTTCTTGGCTCCTCTATGGCAGCACTGGATATTCCTTTGTAACAGAGATGTTGTATTTGGATATTTCATTTGCACACTTAATGTACTTTTATCATGGATGTACCTGCACTTACACTTGTGCCAATCCTTCACGTCTACACCAGTCAAATTCCAGGATTACTGTTTTGGTTGGTTCCTCCAGTTAGTCATGTCTCCGTATTATCTGTCTCAGAATTGTCACTATTTCACTTTACAAACAAATAGAATATAATTAATATAAACAATATAATATAATAATTTCAAGGATTCTCATGGTAATGAGTTAACTAGAGTGTGCTTCCTGCACCAGCCAGCATAGGGGCTTGTCTGGACATACCCACTAAAAGAGAATGGACTAGTAAAGCAGAGATCAGGGTCTGTTGCCTGTCCTTCTGTAATTTATTCTCATTTCCTAAAATAGCTGCCCTTCTTGAAGGACACAATTGAACTTCTCCTACAGTTAGAAGCCATATTTGGTGAGATGGCTGGTGATTTAGGTCCTGCTAGAGTACTTTGAAGTGCAAATGCTGTGATAAGACACCATATCTCAAGGAGACTTCCATAGGAAAAGTATAAGGATCCCTCCAAGGGCAGCTCAACAATAAGACCATTAAATCTAAAGTATTACAACTAGGTCATGGGGAATAAGGTCAGAGATGCAAGGCTTTTGTATTGTACAATGAATGTGAATGAGAGCTGAGCCACTGACAGTAGTAATAAAAAGCATGTTATCAGAACTAGTTTGTTACACAAACTAGCTGACACATCTCAATGGTCAGCATGGGTATTTCAAGCATGAAAACTTGCTGAATGGACAATACACTGATGATAAAGTACAAGATTGCAAATGATGCTTAATGATGGTTGAATAGAGTTTGCTCTCTTGATGTATGGTTGGAGTTCTCAGTATGGAAGATCAACAGAGAGACGTACTCACATCATAATCACATAAGAGGAAAAAAAAGAATACAAAGGGCAAAAATAAAACAAGCCCTCCTGCTATCATTATAAGCCATAAAATGCACTGGTAGCAATGTATTTTCTCTGCAAGCCAGGGGTCTTCCTTCAAAGCAGCACAGAGGTAGATGATGAGATGGAAGGGGGTAGAAAAGCAGATCATGTTCTTGTTAGTTTAATGATTTATGTCTAGGTTTGTTTGTCTTTGGTGTGATTAAGTGCTTCCAATTATCTGCTACCACAAAGTCTGCTCTATGTAGAAAAGATGCATCCTTGTGGGTGGGATGTCTTATCTTTGGATGAAGCAACTCTGAAAATGTCCCAGTGATCTTGTGTCTGACACATTTTTGCTTCTCTGGGACAGACTATTAGAAATTAAATCACAGCAAGCAATCTGGGAGGGTGAGAGACAAAAGATACCAGTCAGATTTTTTTTTTCTTTTTTTCAGAATCTTCTGATTTTGAGTATGGTACTAATTCTTGTGCACCTTTTCACACTCCCCACTCCTTGTTTTAATAATTGCACTTGTCAAAAGCACAACTGGCCTTTATTCAGTCACCAGATTACAAACGCGGACAAGGGAAGAGGCAGCTGACTGTATGGAAGCTGCATGAACTGTACGGTCTCTATGAACTGGAGGCTGGTCTTGAACCAGAGCACACACAAGCTGTTCTGCCCCCCCTCCTTGCATGGAAGAACCTGTTATTGCTGAGCTCTGGAGTCTAGGAGACAATAGTCAAGACTGGGAAGTCACATGAGAAACATGCCATCTTCTATGAGCAGTGTGCAAGGCATTTCTACTCGCACAGTGAGATCAGATCAGTGTCTTGCTTGGTTTTGTTCTTAGATGGACAGAAAAGAAAATTGTGATATTCCCAAGTGGGAGTTTGTTTCCAAGATGTGTGACCCAGTACATATAAAGAGGTGGGTTTGCAGAACTGCTACGTTATTACACTGCTGAAGGAGGAGAAAAGGGCTGAGGTAGACATGCTATTTTCTGGGTTTTACATCTGCTTTGACTGTGTTATGAGATGTGATGAGGAATAAGCCCTGTTGGAGGTCACTTTGTCTTGTTTCCTCTGGAATTTTCTCAGTATTTTACTGTTGCTCCTAGTTTTTCCATTGACCTACATTTATCTTTGCTTTTGCCCTTCTGCTAGGCATGTAGCAATGCTTCCCTGGATGCCTGGTCTCTCTCAGCAATCCAACCTTCCCTCAAGGTTCTATTCATTCACTTGTATTTTATCAGATAATATTAACCATATAAATTCACTGTGAATTGGGGATTTTTTCATTTGCTTTATATCAGGGAGGTGCATCTGTAATGTAACAGGATTGTACGTCTGGTCTGATAAGGAGACCAGAACATCTCTGTTTCTCTCACAAACACATTATAGGCCACATTCTGACTCTGGTAGAAAGATGTTTGAATTTAACTCAGGGTAAAATTCAGCCTGTAGTATAACCTTCCTGTCAGAGCCAACAATTTACTATCTATCTAGTTTGTGGATAGCATGAAATTAAGCAGAACCACTATCCTAAACTGTAATAAAATCTATTGACATCCAAACTATGTATTATGCATATGTAGTCTATTATCCTGAGGCAAAAATGCACAGAGGTTTGACAGCAACCTAATGAAGAAATGCAAAAGAAATAGGATTTAAATAAAAATCTGCAAAAGGACAGAAAAGGTACCTGATAGCCAAAGGGCTGGTTCTCTTTAAGACCTGTTTCAAGAAAGTGCAGTTCTTGGAGCAGGAAGAGGAGATATGGGAGCATGATGAAGATTAAGGGAAAATGAATGCAGGTGATTGCAAAGGAGGAAGATGTTTGTTAGGAAATGGGTGTCAGGGCTGCAGGACATGATGATGTGGGAGAAGTTAGAGCACAAAATGAGTCTGTGTGATGACACACTAGGGTGAGAAGAAGGAAGAAACCAATGATCTTCCACAGTGGGGCTAGAGATGAGGTGCCTGAAGGGGACCAGTGCTCCTGATGAGTAAGACAGGGCTACTCCACTGGTTTAAGGAAATCCTGTTTGGTAATTTTACCAGTTCTGACCAGCAGGAACCAGTGCCACAGTTTCTCCTTTGCCAGCCAGCTGGCTTCATGGCTGGACATTGAGTTGACACAAAGACTACATTAAGGACTACAAACAATAGCAGAGCAGATTATAGTAGAGAGACTAACTAGGTCCCACAGGAATGGGGACAGCAACAAATACCCAGACTGTGTGGATCTCTAGGAAAATGTATTTGTAGTCCCTCTCCAGACTGCTGCCTACCATCTAAAGAAACTTTTTTTTTTTTTTTTTTTTTTTCCTTTGCAATAGCACAAAGGAAAAATGTTGAGATCCCATCCTGGAGAGAAAAGGCTAACTGTCTGAAGGAATGTGTTTTTTCTGCTTTTTTTTTAACACAGCTCTTGCTAATCACTTTTTTCCATCTAACTTACTTATTTAAAAGTTAGCAGTCATCAACATTACCATACTTAATCTAAAATGTGTCAACATGCTGAATCCTACTGGGATTTTACAATTTATTTTTAATGTGTAAATTGTCTTCAAGAATTAAGGGTACTATGATGTTCATAAAAAGCATATTCTTGCTATCACTAGAGAAATAGAGCTAAATAATAAATTAAAGCCTTTCTACAAAAACATTAATTCTTTGCATACATTTGTTTTTAAAGCTCCCTTGTTTGTGAGCAGTGATAAAAAAAATATTCTGCACACTTTTTTTTTGATAGTGAGATGAGAAATGTATAATAGGAAAGTAAAATTAAATTATATTTCATTACTGATGACAACCTGAATAAAACATGGAGAGAGCATTATCAGGCTTCAAGAACTTCTGGCACCTTGACAACAAACAGAACAAATCTATATCCACTTAAAAGCTCCCACACATTAAAGTACCCCAAAATAATCATCTCTCTTTTCTCCAGCTGCAAACTAGATGAACTGGCAGTGAACAAAAGGAAAGCATTTCCTCTTGAATTTTTCATAAGAGCTGTGTTTCAAAAGAAGCATATCACATAGACTTCATTACTTCATTTCATACCCGGGCACACCCCAATGCTGCACTTAAAAATCTTAGAAACCTCTCTAGGAAAAAGATTCTCTGGACATCCAATATCAGTCATATGCAGACTTCATCAGAACTGATCTAGATCAGGAGTAAACAACATACGAGGACATGACGTTCTTACTGATACACGATCTATTGTTCGCTCTGAGATCAACCACATGATGGAATACAGCATAGTGCCAAAAGTTAGACAGCACACCTTTAACCATTGAGGGAGCTCAAATCTTTGATATGTGCTCCTAAAAAAGTTTTCATCTTTTTATTTTTCTTTTTTTTTTAATTTCTTCTTCTTTTTGTAAAGCACAGACGGGTAACCCCTACACAGATTTAGAGGATGGCTGTAGGATCACTCTGCTCAGTACTTATTCTACACATTGCGAGTGCTGTGTCCAATGCTGAGCTTCCCAGGACAAGAGAGACTTGGATGTATTGGAGCAAGTCCGATGAAGGGCCACAAAGACAGTTGAGGGACTGGAGCATCTGACATCAATTTTCAATCAGAGATTTTAAGAGAAGGGACTGTTCAGCCAGAGAAGAGAAGGCTCAGAAGGGATCTCATCCACATGTATAAATACCTGATTGGGGAATGTGGGGGCTGTAAAGAAGAGGGAGTCAGACTCTTCTCAGAGATACCCATTGAAAGGACAAGAGTCAATGGGCAGAAACTGAGACACGGGAAAATCTGTTTAAACATAAGAAAAAACATTTTCACTGTGAAGATGACTAACAACTGGAACACTGTGCTTAGAGAGGTTGTGGAGC
This sequence comes from Aramus guarauna, assembly GCA_013400195.1. NCBI lineage: Eukaryota > Metazoa > Chordata > Aves > Gruiformes > Aramidae > Aramus > Aramus guarauna. The sequence continues at coordinate 295,117 of VXBL01002146.1, read as the reverse complement.
CTCAGTCCTTGGAGATATTCAAAACCCAGCTATACACAGCCCTGAGCAACCTGTTATAGCTGACCCTGCTTTGAGCAGGGTGGGTGGGCTAGATGATCTCCACAGGTCCCTTCCAACCTCAGCAATTGTGTGATATGAGTATGGCAAAGACTACAGTAGATGTTTTCCTGTAGAGTTTGTCTCATTAGCAGAGAGAAGCTGTTCTGGGTTTGCAGCAACTCTAGAAAATATGCCTTACCCAAAGAGAGCTGCTGGCCTCAGTACAGTGACAGTGGTGAGATCTCTGCTGTTTTCCATAATTTTCCAAGGTACTCCACTAAGACTGTAAAATCCTCTGAGCAGAGAACCTGCTTTGTTTTGGAGGCACTACCTATTGTTCAGGGTCATCTAGGTACACATTGTGTTGCAATAAATAATGGATGGCCAGTTGAGAGCCACAGAATCACAGAGAGCAAGAATCACAGAGTAAATCTGGAACGTGCAATGTCCTTGCCAGAGTCTCTTTTTAGCACAAAACCAAAAGCATTCCAGCAGAGGTCAGTTAAGGAAAACTTCTGTTTTATTGAAAGATTTGCTTTGGCATAGACTGTATCTTGGAAAGAAAAATATCAGGTTTTTTGTTGTGTTTAGGGTATTAAAATCTACCCATTTCTTAAAAAGAAGTAAAGACACATCCTCAAAATATTAGCTACTATTTTTGCAAGTCCTTAAAAAAGTTCCTAACACTGTAAAAGTGAAAAAAAAAAAATATTATTCTATCTTAGTTTTTTCTAATCTGGGTTTATATGAAAGTTAGAGAGGTTCCAATTTAGTTTGAGCAGTCCTAGAGGGTTGTTTCAGACTATGAGAGCTTTCCCCTTCCCTTCTATCTTTCTTCTACTTCCTTGGAAGATCACAATGATGTCACTTTTCCCTGAAGTGCCTCTCTTAGCCCCATTCACCATGTTAGGGTCTTGTAGGATCTTATAGTTGTTGCCCATGCTGTGTTTTTGATCACATCAGAGGACCCTCAATGAAAGAGCACAAAAATTGATATTTAATCTCCTAAGAATTGAGTATTCCTGTGGAGCATCTAAAATAGTGCACAGCCAACCTTGCAATCCTAACCGATCAACCTTTAAGTCTTTAAACAGTAAACTGTAAAAAGTCTCAGCTGCATCTTCAATTCCAACTGAGAATGCGAAATCAGGAATATCTTTAAATAGCAGAATATATGACCCACATTCATGTGTCTTCACAATTAACTTCTCTTTCCCTGACTGAGTATTTATCTTCCTGATTTTGTTTTATTATGAACTTACAAGACATCTCCTTTAAAGTAAGGCCTTCCTTTCATTTATGTTTACAAAACTTAGCACAATGGTAGCCTGACAAAGCAGTAAATGAGCTGTGAACATCAGAGAAAATGGGAAAATGGATCAAAATCACCCGAATTAAGAGATTTGGAAAATATGGATAGTAAAATAGAACAAAACAGGAAATGCAAATTAGCAAAATCAGTAAGTATTCCATGCTACATGAAAGAAGAACAACTTGGAAAGTACAATTCTAAGAAAGATGACAAGTAAATGTACAGGAGCTTGCAATGAGATATGGGAGAAAAATAGGCCACTGCTTAGGTAAACATAATTCTCCATACTTCTAGGATATGACTTCACATTTAAATGTGAAAAAAAAAAACAAAAAAACAAACAAACCATTAAAAGAATTACCCAAAATTATATGTTAAAAACTTTGAGAAATAAATGAACGATAATAAAGATGAATAAAACTAAAAAATTGTATCTTGGGTAAATATGCAATGTAGAGGAGAATAAGCAACAAGATAAGAATGATTTAGACTATCACTTAAGAGTATAAGTAATAGGATGAAATTAAGCTCCAAGTAGTATAAAATTAGGGCAATTCAAACAAATCCCGATGAACTGATGTTTTGAAGAACCATCTTCCCAGAGGAATGGTGAAACCATGTGAAAATTTACAGAACATAAATAAATGTACAACAGGGAACTTCCGTACTGTTGGAGAGATATATGTATTTATTCATCCTTACCATCTATTTATTAAAGTGCTTTGGCTGAAGAAACCTGAGGCAAACCTTTCTTTCCTCATGTGGGAAAAGCAGATACTACTGTAATCGGCAGTAGACCACCAGCAGCAGATTAGCACTTGAGATGTGTAGCCCAAAAGCAGTACAGAAATGATGGATCTAAGACATGATTGATTTTTGAACCAGTGTGTGCTGGAGAACCTGCTAGGAATAATATAAGCAGATATGTGGTCATGACCAGTGACAAGAGAAGGATCCATAAATAACAAATTGAGCTCCCAGGATCAAGCAATAAAGGTGTTAAACAGTCTGTCAGGCTTTCCCAGGGCAATACATCACAATGAGAATTTAGGAAGAGTTTTGAGGGTTGACAATTTTGTATTTTACTACTTTTTTCTTTTACTTGAAAATGTAACATACAAGCCCAAGACATTTATTCCAGAGAAATGTCTGTGTACATTTGAAAACATAAATTTAGCATTTTTTTCTGACCAAAAAAGTATAAAGAACTTAAAGGCAGAGTGACTGTCAAGTACCTGTTCCCATACCACCATTTCTAATCTGGCCACATTTACAGTGTCGTAATCAGAAGGAACATTTAACAGTGCCCACAGAGCCCCTCACCATTCTGATCCTCCCCCGCCATCATCCATACCTCCACACAGGTGGCTATCAAGAGATTGTCACTGACAATCTATTTTGTGGTAAAACCTGTGTGAAGAAATTAGTTTTGTACTGAGACAGCTAGCTCTGATTTTTGGCATTTGATTGCTCTGTGGACTGGAGCCCTTCCAGGAATGCTCCTGTTCTCCCAATTTGTGTGCTGTGGATTTGCTAATGACCCAATTTCTGCCAGTGTTGGTTGCTGGTGTAATTTATTGAAGCAGTGGAAGAGATTGTGGCTTGGAAGAGATTTGTGGTCAATGAGAGCCTGTGTGCTGTCCTCCATTTGGGATTTCTTGCTAGGAGGCTACAGAAGTTAAGTGTCACTGGCACAGAATAAAGAACAGTAACTTACAGGGAAAGGCAGATTTCATCTGGAACAACTGCTTGAATTTCTGTATGGCCATTATTGACTTCCAGGTCCCAGGAAGCAGAGGAATCAGATCCTTAGCTTGGAGCCCCACTACAGCCAAAAGTGAAGCTTGGTCCATCTACATTTTTTCATAGGGTAGCACACAATTGATGGGTGAGGCAGAGATGACAAATGAATCAATATCATGTTCCCATTTTACAAGTGTTAACTAGGGAGTTTAAAAGTTCATCACTATCGTCATTCCTGCATATTTCCTGAGTCTAACCAATGTCTAATCTCAGCCTCTGTCTTCACATGCTGCTATGTCTTCATATCTTTGCAGGACAACTAAAGATTTAAATTGGGGTATAGGTACTCATATAGATAAAGGGCCCAATGAAACATAACTGAAAGCTGGGACTTAATTTTCTTAGGGGAATGACAACCCCAGTTTCAGTAAAGCAGGAGGAACTATTTTAACCAATCCTGCATAGTCTAGTTGCGAAATTATTTGATAGTACACATACCATTAAGGTTCCCTGTCTTGCCTAGTCCACTGGCTGTGTTAGATGGTACAGTGTTTTATGGAAGGTCATTCTTGCAATAAAGACACTTCATTCTTTGGAAGCTTTTGAGAATGTCTTTGACAAATTCCCATCAGGAATAGATTGGACAGAACTGATACTTCCACAGAGCAGAGGTAGGAAAGAGATGAGTTCTGAAGGTTCTCTCCTGTCTTGCTTTCTATTATGAACTGAACAAACTACACCTGAAAACCAGACAATTCAGCTACCTCACAGAAAGGCAAACCAGCAGGAGTTTAGAAGAATTGGAATTTGGGGACTAGAAGTCAATATTTTGAGAAGAAGCAAGAGAAAAAAGAGTATTAGGGGAAAACAAAGCTACAGACTGTGGTATAATCACTGGAATGTATTTGAGCCTACAACAAGTTTGTTTCATTTAGCTTTTTCTGTAAGATGCTTCCTTACAAGGCATTTAAGACCCTTAGGACCTTAATTACTACCTAGTAAATGGTGGTGGTACATGGTTAGTGATGAAGATGGGGTCACTTGTCAATAAGAAGATGAGATAAAGGAAATCAAATGTTACTCCTCTTTAGGGCTTGTTAGTGACTCAGAACAAATGTGTTGATCCCAATTCATTTCCAAAGTCAAAGTAAAAACCACACAAGTGTCAGTAAATGTGGCCTTGCTACCAAGCAAAGTACAGAGAGTAAAGATTAAATGTAACTATTTTTTCAGCCTTGCCTGGACGAGGTGGAGACTTATTGACAGGCATGAGTGAAAAAGCTTCTGTTGCTGCTTTTTGCTACACCTGATTTTGTAAGAGGGAACTTCAATCTTAAGGGCTGTCAGTTTGGCACCTATAATGAGCATGATATTCATTTCAAAAGGGAATGTACCAAAAAAAAAAAAAAAGATAGGCTAAACTTCGCATCTCTACAAGCAGAACTGTTGATCTCCCAAGATAGTGTTCCCAGCCCACACACCCCTCNNNNTTTTTTTTTTTTTTCCCAATCTTTCTCATTACATTTCCTTGGCAGAAATTCCACTGTGGATGCTAGCAATAGACTTGCCTTGATGCTGCTCATCACAATCCCCTGTGACAGCTTAATATCTCATTATCAACATTAATAATAAACGTGTGTTTCTCTGAATATGCAATGTGAGAATCGAATATATATATGGGACTTCACACTGCATTTATTTGAATGTGTAATGGCTGGTATAAATGCAGACTCAAAGTGCTATGAGTGAAGGACACAATTGGCATGCAGAACCAGACATGATTGAAAGCTGTGACATAGACTTCCCGTGTGCCTGAGGGTAAGTTATTTGACCCCATGCACACCCTTTTCCTTGTTCTTTAAATCCTTCTGGCCCTTTTGGAGAATTATTTAAGTTTGGTGTGGTACATACTGCAATGTTTAAATACACAGTCCAACTCATACTTGTATCTTAGTCTTTATATGAACATTGGATAGTTACAACTACAAATGATAATTATAGAAATAAAAAAAATATATATTTGCATTTCTGAGACTATGTATTTAAGAATAGTTAATGGTTTGTTTTTCCCTTACACGTTGTCTAATGATAAATATGACTCACTGAAGAAAGTAAACTCTTATTTTTATTCTAACACAATTTTTCATTTTAAAAGTTCTTATTTTTGAATAAATGAAAATATTTGAGTATAACTTCAAGTACAAAAAGCTGACACACTATTAAAACCAGGTTCACAGATGAAATAAAAAAGGCAGTGCATTCTTGTCATAAAATAAAAACTTGGCATGAAAGCAGGTCTTAAAAAACCTAATTTCTGTTTTTAATTTCTGATAATATTTTTGTTGGTATTTCAATTTCTAGTAGCCAGAGTTGTAAAGGTTTTAGAACTTCCTATAAAAAATAGTGGTCAAAAGGACCACTCCTTTAATGGATATTGGAGATGACAGTTCATTTGGCCTTACTGTGATGAAAGACATGCTGGTGGAAATAAATGCATATTCATAGTAGGGGATTCTAGAACTCCTCAAACACTGTTACTGAGGAAAACTCCTTCCTCCATGCCAAAGGTATATTCCAGCCCAAGGACAGGAGACAATGTTAGCAAAAACATATGCTCAGGTGAGTAGCCAGCAATGTGCTTACACTTCAAGCTAGATTTCACAAGAAAGAAAAAAAATTAACAAAACCTGCAGAAGGTCAGAATATCTGAAAATAATTCCATTTATTTTCTAATACAGATTGATGGTAGATACATTAGTCTTAGCAACTGTATTCTGGCCTCTGTCTATCCTGGCTGTCAAATTTTATAAAATGAATATGAGTGCAAGAAAGATGTCTAAACTCATGGTGAATATCTAGAAAACAATAAAATTAAGATGAGAAAATGACACTCTGACAGATGTGTGTGTCCCTAAGCATTTCCCAAAACAACTTTGTGTCATTTGAAGCAGCTTTTGCATAAAGTTAAAAAAATGAGACTATGGAGTCTACTGTCTAGAAAGGAGTGCAGTCTAGAAAGGTCTATGTGCACTTGAAGTGTTATGAAAGGTCAGAATGGAATGGTAAATTATCAATACAGAGAGGAGGATACGCACAAGGAATGCCAGCACCAAGTATTTTATCTACTGTCCTGTGGAAAAATAAAAAAGCAACAAGTGGTTCAAAGTACAGTAGGAACTCTTTTTCAAGCATGAATGCAGCATTGTTTAGTGCTTCACTGAAATATAAACTCAGCAGTTCCAGTTTCATCTGAAAGATGACAAAAACAATAGAATTTTTTCAATTTAATGAGTTAAAAAGTCAGGAAGGTAGAAGTCTTCTCAGCCCGGATCTCTTCCCCACCCCTCCACCACCCTTTTGAATTCACTCTAAATATGAAGCTATCGTTGTTCTTTGAAATTGAGTCTGCATGAAATGAAAGTTAAACAAGCACAAGTGAATCTCATGAAGAAAGGACTGAATATAAACAAAACATTGTTTTGAAGTTGTTGTTTTTCTTACTGAAGAACATTTCTCCCCTAAACTGTAACTCAAATCTAAACTGTTTTCAGAACAGAAATTTCTTCAGAAATATGCCAGAAGGAAGAATATGCTATGTCTAAGATCTACACATGAATTTGTTGGGAAGCATCAATGCGGTCAAGGAGCTGTAATTAGGAAGGTGTTTAATGCAGAAATACCTTTAAAATCTGTGTTCTAGGGGCCATGAGTTTGATGGGCTTGGAAGAGATCTTCAAGCAATGGTATCAGAGAAAAAAAGAACAAAGTTTGTTGGCTTGGACTTGCTCTTCAGTGGCATGCACAAGCTCAAATTATACTCCTTGCATGCCCAGTTTGTGTGGAATTCTTCCTTTTATGGGATACTTAAAGCATTTTTAGCTGTTAAAACTAACTTGGCATCCCAGGCATAGGTACTTCCAGGGCTGAGATGCAGCTACGCAAAGCAGATACTTGATGTCCTACAGAACAGAACTATTCTCCTCTGGCACATAACCAACTCACACAATGTGCCACCTTTTCTCTTCTCTTGCTTTAGAGAACTGGAGAATTCCCAAAAATATTTCCTACATATTCGTCTCCTTCAGCTCCTTTCTAAGATCCTTGGAAGACTGGTCTCAAACTTACTGTGAGTGGCCTCCCACCAATGTCAAAAACATGTTAGTTCATGTGATGATTTGTCCATGTCCTCACACCTGGAAAGCCTCAAACTGAAACTGGCTGAAAGCCATGTACTTGATTTAATCTTCATTTCTTGCCTTAAACTTTCTTTTAATCACAGACTTTTCAGAGGCTTGTTTAGACAGTAGGATCAGGACTGCAGAGCTTAAACTTTCTGAAAAAGGACTAAGCTGAAAATCTACTGCAGTGTAAAATTGCTTAGAGTCTCTGTGTATCACTTTATTATGAATATTAAATAACAAAGATAATAACCCTGTTTTTGCCAATTTCTGTTCTGCCTCATTCAGCCCATGCAGAGTGTATTGAGATCTCCATCCATCCATGAAACCCTGGAATGTCTTGCTGGCTGGTATTATTATTAACAAATGAAAAGCATCAGGAACTGCAATTCTTGCTAAAGCAATTTTTATAAAAAATAAAACTAATGTAAAATTTTGACTTGCTTGCCCAAGGATCACAGTTTCTCCATCTGTCTCTCTGTCTGTCCAGCTGTCTGTATAATGGTTCCCTCTACTAGCAATAACTTCTGATTATAGTAACCAATTCCAACCTTTCTTGCCAAAAAAGTCAAGTTACAAAGATATTCCGATTCCTGCATGATCAGCCATTCTTTCTGAAGATTAGCACATCCATGAGAGTTAGCACCACACTGGGGGAGAAGATTCAGGGCAAGCTAACAGTTCTCTTCCCTCTTTGGTCTGTCTTGCCAACCAGTTTTTGGGTGTAAGGTAGTCAATCTGCATATGTATTATTGGGAATCAACTTCAGGACATGTTAACTCTTGCTCAGAGAGTAGTAGGTGAATGCTGAAAGGACCTGACAGAGCTTTGAAGGGGGGGACGAAGACATCAAAGACATGTTAAGGCAAGGGAACCCAATGTGTTTTTTATAATTTCATAGAGACCAGACTGAGTGAACCACAGCTTAATGCCAAATTAAGTTAAGGTTATGTTGCATTTTAGAATCATAGAGTCATAGAATGGTTTGGGTTAGAAGGGACCTTTAAAAGTCACCTAGTTCCAATCCCCATTCGATGGGCCACAACTTCTCCGGGCGACCTGTTCCAGTGCCTCACCACCCTCATAGTGAAGAATTTCTTCCTAATATCTAATCTTAATCTACCCTCCTTCAGTTTAAGGCCATTACCCCTTGACCTACCACTACATGCCCTCTCCAGCTTTCTTGTAGGCCTCCTTCATGTACTGGAAGGATGCAATTAGATCTCCCCCCAGCCTTCTCTTCTCTAGGCTGAACAACCCCAACTCTCTCAGCCTGTCTTCATAGGAGAGGTGTTCCAGCTCTCTGATCATCTTCATGGCCCTCCTCTGGACTTGCTCCAACAAGTCCATGTCCTTCATATGTTGGGGGCCCCAGAGCTGAACAGAGTACTCCAGGTGGGGTCTCACAAGAGCAGGGTAGAGGGGCAGAATCACCTCCCTTGACCTGCTGGTTACACTTCTTTTGATGCAGCCCAGGATACGGTTGGCTTTCTGGGCTGCAAGCACACATTGCTGACTCGTGTTGAGCTTCTCATCCACCAACACCCCCAAGCGCTTTTCCTCAGGGCTGGTCTCAATCCATTCTCTGCCCAGCCTGTAGTTGTGCATGGTATTGCCCCAACACATGTGCAGGAGTTTGCACTTGGCTTTGTTGAACTTGATGAGGTTCGCAAAGGCCCACTTCCCATTCCCAAGCAAAAGCATGCTCTGCTCCTGTTTTCCCTCCCATATTCTGTGCTTATGGCACATGTATCCTGATGCTGACAAGGCAAATATTCTGTGTCATGGCAGCATATGTTATGCAGGCTTGTATCAGACAGGGCACTGGCCCTACTATTCAATATGCCAAAGATACCAAGCTTTGCAGTGGGCAAAGAGAGAAAAGTAGGAAATATGAACAGTGCATTTTGACATGTTACTGGAACAGGAAAAAAGGGAAAACATGAAAAATTAGACTAGAGTAGAATCAAGACAGGCATCTTTTCCAGAAAAAATGTAAAAAACCTGAAAATCAGAACCCATCAAAAACATTTAATTAGAAGACAAACTTCAGTTCATCTTGAAAGCATTATCTAAGCTGTTAGAGGAAGCCATTTCTGGTTTGGATTGGCAACTCATGCAGGTCTATTTTCTTAATCGTAGTTGCAGAGCAAATGCACTCAGCAGGTCTTTTTCTGCTGACTTGGCACTTGCTGGATCCCCCGGATCCATAAGTGCAGTTCTTATTCATCAGTCCTACACACAAACAGTTGTCTTCAGCAGAGCTCAGGCTTTACAGAAAACAATAAATGCTTTTGAAATTGTGCTTCTTTGGTCTGAATGCTCATTAGATAAGTCTGCTCTGGAGTCAAGGGACACAACGATAGCCTCACATAGGTCTGATGTTCTCTTTTAGCTGTACAAAGTGAACTTTAGGTTTTGTGCAAGGCCCCAGATTAACTGCTGTGGAGACTGGTGTCTTCATTGTCTTCAGAGAGGGCTGTTGAGACAGAAGACCAAATTTTCTTACAGTACTTTCTTCTACAGTGAAAAGTTTCTCTCTGTCTCTCCTACTTGCTATGGCCCAGTCAATCCATGTATTGCACTTCTATGGCAGAGGAAATATCTATTCTGAATTCTGTTCTGTTGAAACTTGTTTGTTTATAACCAAGCTGAACTTATGCACATTGCATGAAAAACTCAATACACATTAGAAAATAATGACTTCCAATAACTGAAGACCTCAGCGTCCTAGACCTACAATGTCCTAGAGAGGAAGTTCTGGAAGGGATGTTGAGCTGCCTGGTGGAAAAGGACCTCAGCATGTTGGTCAACAGCCAGCTGAATCTGAGCCAGCAGTGTGCCGGTGGCCAAGAAGGCCAACAGCATCCTGGCTTGTATCAGAAATAGTGTGGCCAGCAGGTCTAGGGAAGTGATTGTCCCCCTGTACTCAGCACTGGTGAGGCCACACCCTGAATATTGTGTTCAGTTTTGGGCCCCTCACTACAAGAAAGACATTGAGGTGCTGGAGTATGTCCAGAGAAGGGCAACAAAACTGGTGAAGGGTCTAAAGCACAAGTCTTATGAGGAGTGGCTGAGGGAACTGGGGTTGTTTAGCCTGGAGAACAGGAGGCTGAAGGCAGACCTCATCACTCTCTACAACTGCCCGAAAGGAGGTTGTAGCCAGGTGGGTGTTGGTCTCTTCTCCTAAGTAATGAGTGATAGGACAAGAGGAAATGGCCTCAAGTTGCACCAGGGGAGGTTTAGATTGGATGTTAGGAAAAAAATCTTTACTGAATGGTTTATCAATCATTGGAACAGACTGCCCAGGGAAGTTATTGACTCACCATCCCTGGAGGCATTTTTTAAAAGATGTGTAGATGTGATGCTTAGGGACATGTTTTAATGGTGGGCTTGGCAGTGCTAGGTTAATGTTTGGACTTGATGATCTTAAAGATCTTTTCCTACCTAAACAATTCTGTGCTTCTATTCTTCTATGATTCTACTCTCTGTGAGTCTACTTCAGGTATTGATTTGTTCGTTGCTCTCATCTACATTATTTCAACACTTAGTTTTTCTTCTGGATAATAAAGTTGTTACAGGTTTTAAAGTCAATTATAGCCTTACAGATGGAATAGTTAATATCAACAAAAAAACCCACAGAAAATTTAAAGGGTAACTCTGAACATAATTTACAACATACCTTATATATTTAAATTGACTGCATCTTGGGATATTTAAATTTGAAACAGATGGTCAGGTGATTTGAAAATCACTCAAGGAAATCTGAAAATTAGCTCACTGCAACGTTAAGAAATATCTGCTAAATTGAAAAGGGAAAAAAGACAGGGCTGTTGATTTGGCTGTAGAGTAAATGATACTACAATAGATGTGTTGTTCCGTACACCGGAAAAAATCATTTTCTGGGTTATGAATATGATATTCACCATGATACATACTTAGGAATAGAGAGACGCATTCTGACAGGCAATGCTTAGTTGCAGGCAGTTTAAAATCAGTGTCAATAGAGAAACAGGAAATGTATCTTATAAATAAACATGACTAAATATATGAAGACTCCAGGAATTTGAAGTGACAGTTAAAGTGGCACCTTGTGGTTCATCATGTTTGATCCCACTGTGTCAATGTCACAGTGGCAGCTGGTATCAAGAATCACTAGTGGGGAAGAGGATAATAAGCTGCTCTCCTTATCCTTGCCATCTTTCCTAACCGTGTTATACATATTTAGGGGGGGTGGAAACTGGGACAGTGGTTTTGAAAATTAGAAAAGAAAAGGGAAGTCTAGGTTCACTATACTCAGATTATGCCCTCAAGTAAAAAAAGTTAAGATGTTTCAGCAGCAGATAGGGAGGAAGACAGTAACATTTATCCCTCTATAGGAATGCCATTCTTCTCTCAAGTTCTGATCTATGATCTCCTGCCCAGCCCTGCCCTAAAGTCACCCTCTTTTGTGTTTTACATACAATTTAATTGGCCTGTGTATCTTACTACCTTGCATAATGGAGAATGTGGCTCCAAACTCCTTCAGGCAGAGTCAAATCTCCCTTTAGCTAGATGACTGCCCCTGACATTGAGTTACAGGGTGAGGAAAGTGGACAGCAACACCTTCTCCTTCTCCCATTAGGATCTGAGTCTTCCTAGGCAATGTGTGGTGCTCCTAATATACTTCACTTGGATGTTGAATGTTCCTGTGGCTGGCCAGACGCCTGAAAGTTAGGTGCTGCAATACTTTGCATCAGAAGATTTGACCCTCCTGCCTCCTTCACAGTCCTACATTTAGAGCTGAACTAAATTCAGAATTCAGCTCTGGGATTTCATACAAGGAGTCTGCTAATAGAGAAACAAGAGTTTTGTGCAGTATATGACAGCTGGAGGAGGTAGTTGGCACCTATAGCACAACTAACAGGGAACCAATACTGATGACCCCTTTCAGCCAACTCCATTAGATCAGTCAGAATTGCTTTCTTTACTGTTTTTTTGCTCAAAGAGAGCCCCATATCATACTTGTTCAGTCTATGCACTAGATGATACTTTTCTCTATGCTCCAAAGCGAACATAGCTTAATGTTCCTCATAAGCTTGTGAAAGCCTTAGGTGGTACACATGACTTTCAGGAGACAAATACTGATTACCCAGGATGCTATGGAGCTTTCTAAAAACTTTCCATGGATCAGCAATAGCCATGTAAAATGGAGATAGTTTGAAAGGACAGTGCTTTCCAGTGACATCTGAAGACCAGCACTTCTAACTGTATGTTATCCGACAGAAGTCCATCACTCATTGTTTAAAAATGAAAGTTTTACAGTTTTCAAAACAAATTAAACATCTAGTTAAATGAGTGAAAATGGCTTAAAATAATATTTTGAAAGATTAAAAAAATAATTGGATCTTCTATTTATTAAGTTACAGAAAAAAGGTTTCCAAATGTCTAAAACAATATTTGAATATTTGAGTCCTGTTAATAGGCACTACTGAGAACAGTCCGGCTCTCCTTCATTCCCTCCCATCAGGTATCTACACATATTTATGACATTACCCCCTGAGCCTTCTCTTCTCCAGGCAGAAGAGTCTCAGCTCTCCTTATATGAGATACTTCAGTTGCTTAATCATCTCCACAGCCCTTCACTGGACTTGTTCCAGTAAGTTCATCTCTCTCTTGTACTGGGGAGCCCAGAACTGGATGCCATATTTCAGATATGGCTTCATCAGTGTTGAGGAAAAAGAAAGGGTCACCTCCTTCAACCTGCTGGTAATCTCTTCCTGATGCAGCACTAAATGCTGAGGTCGCCTTTGCTGCTATGGTGCATTTCTGGCTTGCATTCAACTTGTTGTCCACCAGAACCCCAAGGTCTTTCTCTACAGATGTATCTTCCAGAAAATCAGCCCCCAGTATGTACTGGTTCATTGGATTATTCCTTCCCATGGGCAGGACTTTGCATTTCCCTTTGTTGAACTTCATTAGATTCCTCTCTACCCATTTCCCCACCTTGTTGAAGTCCACTTCTCCCAATTTTGTATCATCTCTGAACTTGCTGAGGGTTCACTCTACCCCATTGTCCTGGTTCTTAATGAAAAGGTTAAACAATGTTGGCCCCAGTACTTTGAAGAAATGTTAGCACAGGGCATAAATCTGGGTCTGGGTGAAAGACACTTCTCTTCTTAAAGATGGTACCTCTAACATTTGCACCTTGACACCCTCAGCACTGACACCCTCAGCACTGACAATAATCTAATGTCTTTTCTCATTAGTACTGTATTTATATTAAAAGTTGGACTGCAACTGTCAGAAATGTGTAAGTTAACTTTTCATCTTCTCCAAAGTGTATTCATTTCATTGTAATATATACATGGCATTTGCACATTCACCAGTATTTGAAATCCAGTCTTTAAATTGTCCTATATATGCACATATTTTTATAAGTTAATAAAAATATACCCTTTCCACATTTTTTTCTACAATGAAATAGCCTGTGAGCAAATTACATTTTCTTTTTACTGTTTACTCAGCACAGTGGAAGAATATATTGACTGCTAAGTTTCTATGACTTTTTCCTCTACAGCTTAAGAAAATGGATTCCCACTCTTATTAATTTCAAGTATTTTCCTTGTTGTCCCATAAATTGTCACTGCAGCTCTGACCTCTTTGCAAATTTACAAGTAGAAAGAATTAAGACACCTATTTATTTACAGTCATTTCTAAAACAGCTGTGCATCCACATGCTTGTCACAAGAGTTTTCTGCACTGTGGGTGTTTCAATCATAAAACCATGTGGTTGGCATACAAAACCAAATCCATTTCAAGAGTTGAATTTCTTAATTGGATAACTAGAGACATTATAATGGCCTGTGATCTAGATCTTGCTTCTATTAATCTTTTCCCTACTGTTCTTTAGTTACATGAGTTGTGCCACTGACTTCATCAAAACTGTACATATAGAAAAGGATACCATGTCAATTATTTGTTCCCATTTCATTTCTTCAGTTATCTGCTGCTGGCATGTGAAAGATCCTAGACAATCTGTCACTTTGTCAATGAGTGAATGGTGTAGACCTGGAAGCAGCCTGGTTGCACTGCGCTGTGAGATCTCAGGTTCTGACCTGGGTCCTTGGACATCAAGATTGATCACATGCTCATTGGAGTCAATCCCATTAAGCATGACCGAGAGCTGGATCCTCCAAAGCTTACACTGCTACATAGACCATATGTGCTGAAACACATGAGACCCCAATGGGCAAAATTATTTAACTACACATGAGATGAGATAGATGCTGATCAATATGAGATAGGCTGGCAACAAATCAACCACAGCCTCTCAAATGGCAAAGTGCTCAAGATGGCCCGTGCCACTGAGGCCCAGATGGCTGATACCATGAGAATATTATCAGTTTAACCCTTTCTCCACTGACAATATCAAGGCTACTCTCCTCTCTCTACACTAACACCTTACCAAATCAAATTACATTTGGGTGTTGAGGACTAATTTCAGAGGTTTTAATCTGTATTGCAATACTGACAAAGGGCTCAGGCTCATGCCCAGACCCATACTGACAAAGGGCTCAGGCTGATGCCCAGACCCACTGTTGTTGACATTTGACAGCACATTGGCTAACACCATGAAAGATGCCAACTGGCTGGTCAGGATGTCAACATGACTGAGTGCACTTGGTCAAGTCCACATCACACTGCATCAAGCAGGATGAGCACAGCTGGTCTGTGGGCTTTCAGCTGGGCATAATACCAAACACAGGCCAGCAGTACTCAGTTACATGGGATTAGCTTCGTGTTTAAATGTCTGCCTAGAGACAATGATCTTGAGGAAGGACCAACACAAACCTCGCCAGCTTTTGCTAGACCTGCAATGTCCATGCCTTCACTATCATAAACACAGAGAAACATGTATATTGAAACCAATGAAGAAGGGCTTCTCAAATGAGGCATTTCACTCACTGCTGGGGAGAACATGAAAGAGCAAACTGAGAATGTTAGTTGCTGGTCAGATCATTTAATGTGCTACTGGAGCCACTTGTGGTAAGGAATCAGCATTAACTAAGTAGAAGATGGGTTGAGGACATGGTATAGAATCACAGAATCATTTAGTTTGAAAAGGACTTTTAAGATCATCAAGTCCAAACATCAACCTAGCACTGCCAAGCCCACCATTAAAACATGTCCCTAAGCCCCATATCTAAGCGTGTTTTAAATACCTCCAGGGATGATGACTCAATGACTTCCCTGGGCAGTCTGTTCCAATGATTGACAACCCCTTTCAGTCAAGAAATTTTTCCTAATATCCAATCTAAATTTCCCCTGGCACAACTTGAGGCCATTTCCTCTTGTCCTATCACTCATTACTTAGGAGAACAGAATACCCACCTGGCTACAACCTCCTTTCAGGCAGTTGTAGAGAACAATAAGGTCTCCCCTCAGCCCCTTTTCTCCAGGCTAAACAACCCCAGTTCCCTCAGCTGCTCCTCATAAGACTTGTGCTCTAGACCCTTCACCAGCTTTGTTGGGGTTTTTTGAACATGTATGTGTCTACATGTGTATTATTGTACCATGCACTGTATTACTCTCAAGTGCACCAATTACACATCAGATTTTTTCAGAATATCAGGAAAACATGCAAATACATTTTTTAACATAATAAATTATTTCAACATAATTAAAATGTGATAAATAATTAGGATAAGGACAATACTTGATTTATAAAATGCCTAAATTCAGGCATTCAGATGGGAAGATACAAACCCATACTTTTAATTCAGCATGGAAAACAGTAAAGAAACATCTTTTTTTGATAATCTTATTCTTGAATGTATTCTGCCACTAATCTAAAGTTGTATTTGTGTAAATTGCTCATTCTAGAGATTTCTGGTTTCCTGGCCATTAAGGGAGAAAATAATAATTATTGTTGCAGTTAACAATTAATGATACTCTTAATAATTATCATAATGCTCTATCAGAGAAAATGATTCTGATTTAGGCAGAAGCATGGAAATTGTCAACAAGGTAAAGTTTCTGGAAATGAAATGAATTTTAGAAAAAATTATATTTGCCCATGATCCAATGAAATGGAAGGAGTGTATATGCCAAACTGATGATTAGGCTATAAAAAGACTCAACAATAACGAATTCATATGTAATAACATGCATTTATTTATAAGATTACAAAGCCTGAAAAGTTCTTAGTGTTACAGACTAGATACTTGAGAGTGAACATAAGGCTGTCTGGATCACAGCGTCCTTTTAGTAACTTATGATTAAATCATGCTACAGATAGCAAATAAAGCTTTTATTACTGGAAAATTATTTCATCTAGCACATAAAAATTGCTGGAAGAGTCCTTTCTTAATTACAAATTTTACTCAGTTCTTTGGTATTATCATGCAAATGTTTCCTTAGAAGAACAAGCACTGCCAAACTAAATTAGAAAAAAAGTCACGGGCTTATGAGCTTTAAAAAATTGCTAAAACAGTTTTCAGAAATGCATTCTTGGTGTAAGCTAGGGAAAAGTGAAAGATCACAGACACAGATATGTCAGATGGCTATCATTTGCTTAGTTTAAAATGATCTTGTGGTTGAAAATTGAGCTGGGCCACATCGGGGCCTAAAAGTTGATTTATGGGTCTTGGGGTAAATCACAAAAAATCACCCTGCATCAGCAGAAATGCTACCCTCCTTTAAAGGAAAGTTATGAGATACTTTCCTGCTTTAGTTAAATACAAATATTAAGTAAAATTAAAGTAGATCAGAATAGGACTATATATATATATGTTAAAGCACTCGTAATTTTCACAGCAGAGATGAACTTAGGCAAGTTTCAGCTTCTCTGTTACACAGCTGAAGTTACTCTCTTAAATAGGATTCATCTGTTCTCAGCTGGCAGAAGTGAGTTAAAAAAACATTATTTAACATCCCTCCGGAAAACAAAACAAAACAAAACAAAGCAAAACAAAACAAACCACCAACAAAAACCCCACAAACCTCAAACTTCTTGATGTCCTGTAATGCTTTGGGGAACAAATGAGAAATGTAACAGAGGTAGTTCCCACAAGGTCCTGATACACTGGAGCAACTTTATAAAGGAGAAAGATGCCAATTTCATTATCCCTTGATTTGTTGTGGTTGCCATCTAGTGTTTCACAGAGGGCTGCTGGGAACAATGTTGACTTCTGCCCAGTTTCGTCATCTCCCTTTTAATCTTGTTCCATCAAACTTTTAGTTTCTCAGATCTGTAGAAATGATCCTTCTGTCCACACAGACAGAAGTTGTTTTTGACAACACCTTCCCCAAGCTTCCCTATGAATAAAAATAAGCCCAGTTAACATCAAGTCATAATTTGCATGAGCTAGTTTTGCCAAATTCTGGAGAATTTGCTTGGGATGTGTTCCAACACACGAGCAGTTGAGAGAAAGCATCTCAAGGTCAGCACAAAGAGGAGGGTGTAAGCAAGAGAGGTGTAACCAGACTCATCATCGGCATGTCTCATGCTGTAAGAGGAAAACCCTGTCCCTCGCATGGCTCTGTTCTATAACTCACAGCTTGGGTGGCCAGTACAGCAATATACACTTGTTCATGTGATTGACTCATGTCCTCACACCTGCTGCTGCTGACAGGGTCTCTGTAGCCCCAGGCTCCAGGTTTGGGTATTTCATGCCTGTTGTCATGAGAGGTGTCCTGGAAAGTTTCCCTGCATAGTATATTACAGCTGGCCATGGATGTGCTGCCACTTCTGCTCCTCAGGAGCTCATTGCAAGATTGTTCCTATCCTGTGCTCTTGTGAAGAAGATTTTTTCAAGTGTCCTGTGCTGTGCTGAGCAGTTAAATGAAATATTTTTACTGCTTTTGAAGACCAATATGAAAACAGAGTCCCATTCACCGTATTATGCCTGTGAGCAGAAAAGCAGCTGTCATTCACATTTCTCTCTTTAAAATTTACTCCATGAAGTAACCTGCCAAGAAAGGAATTCATTTTATGGTAAATTTGCTTTATTTCTTGTCTTCTTTCATCTGTGTGTAGGGCCCTGCATCCTGGCATGGTAATAATGACTAGATTCCCTCACTGCATTTCAGAGAAATGGGTCACATCTTGTCCACATTAGAAGTATACAGACAATTACCTTTTACTACATCCCTCTAATACCACTTCTCGTACCTCATCCTGGAAGTGCAAATACTATTGCTGGCACGACCGTGATGAAGTCAGGTACTCAACATGGCCTTCTCTTCCATTCTGTTCCTCCTAGCAGAGGAGCTCTACTGACATGTTTTGCTGGATCTGTAAGTAAAACCCACCCAAAATCATTATAAGAAAATGACTACCTTATTTTCAGTTACATAGGAACATACTGGCTTGTTCTTGTCTGGTTTTGGGTTGTCTTCCTTTGGCTTGCTATTCATGATATGCCTCTAGGCTGGTGAAATGTTTTTAATCACACTTGCTTTAGTGTGTACGGAGTATTTCTGACTGCTCCTTTGCGTTGGTAAACCCTATGGCTAGGACTCCCAAGTAAATTGACTCACTTAATTCATCAAAACTAGAGCTCCAGAGCCAAAGCTGCCCCTCATGAAGAATGGAGAGTATGTCCAGTTATAATCCAAGCAGTAAGCCTGGTCAAAAAGGAAAGAGTAAAGACAAAAAGAACAGCTTCATTTTCCATAAAACACTACAGATCCCACTTAATACCAGGTTCTGGTGTTTTCAGAAACATTGCTTTGGTTTTTGAGTTTTGTCTTTTTTTAATCTGATATTCTTCAGATTAGGAACATACGCAATAATTTGATTTTCTTTGATATACTTCATACTGGAGCTAGTGGCAGAAAGGCAGTGGTGCAGTGTGATAATGGGACTCCTCAATCAAAGAATAGTATGATTTTAAGAAAGAGATGAGGAAGGTTTCCGAAGTCCAGCTTAATTTTTACTACTTATTTCCATAACATCCTCATTCAGACAACTCCCAAGGACTGTAGCCTTTATTATGGTATTTGAAATAGCAAAATGAACTTCAGGGGCAATTTGCAGGAGCACAAGTGAGACAAAAGAAAGTGGCAGCTATGGAATTTTCTGAGATAAGGTAGAAAAGTTCATCATTAAGTAACTTCATGATGGTGAGCAAAGTTAAAAGAGGAATATCCCTCCTTGGGTTTTCTTTCTTTGTCCAAATAATTAATATATTATTGGTCTCAAAAAAAGATCAGACAACTTTGTCTCTTACTCAGAGCAACCTTTCTAATAGGTACCTTGTCTTCGAAAAACACTGTATTTCTTTAGCACTTTTCACCACAAAATTACATAGTTGGCAGTCCTTACTGCAACCAATAAGAAGAGAAAAATCCTCATGCACCTTTGAAGGGCAACTGTTTTGGCTGGGACATAGCAGTTAATTAATATTTTTCTTGTTCACAGTACTGCAGTGTCCCAATCAAGGTCAGGGCTGCATTGTGCTAGGCACTATATAGATTCATGGAAGGAGCAAGCTGCTGCTCAAAGCTCAATAGAAGGAATGATAAAAGTAAGAGAGCAGAATGACAGTGCATTCAAAACAAATGCAAATCATAGCACTCATCACATGAGTTTTAACGTAGGTTCTGCCTAACTTGCCATGATGCCTCGTAGCACAAAACCAGCCATATAACACAAAATTCACTGATTTTAGGTTATCTGCTAAAGAGGAGAGGTGCAATGGCAACTTAATTACCCTTTTGAAGCAGCAGTTTCTAGTTGTAGTCAGAAATCAGTTGAGTTTACAAGTGGTCATAGCAAACATTATGGTCTTTGCTAAGCTGAATGCAGCATTTTTTATTCATAGCAGAACAATCTAAGTTGCATGTGTAGAATTTGCATGGTTTCCTCAGACTGAACACTCTTGTGCTGAAACCTTGGACTGAATCAAAATGAGTTCTGCAAGCAATATTGAAACTGAGATTCTTATATAATGTATATCTCTGGGAATCTGGGTATACATGGGTAATGAATGTAATACAATTTTAATGAGAATTTTATTTTATGACTCAGGATACAAGAAGACATAACTTCTCCTAATATAATTACCTTTGATTAATCTGTGGGAGTTATTAATTTCAGACAAAAGTTTTGCTTTTTTGAATGTCCAGACTAATGAAATTACTCTTATTAGTTTGAGGGTAGATGATGACACAGATATAATAGGCACTGAAACAGAGATGTATTGGACAGCTTACTGGAAATTGAAATTACGGCAAATGAATATTGAACATTGACCCATGAGCACAGCAGCCACTTTTTCAACAAGAATTCTTTTATCTCCCCTCTGTTAGCACTCTTAACATACATGCAACACAATCTGCTTTAAGCTATCTCCAAACACCTCTCTGAAACACAAAGCAGGAATGAGAAGGAAGGCCTATTAAAGGAACAAAAGTATTCCGCCCAGGCATATTAACATTATAATTTAGATTCTATGTTCTCATGGTGGCCAAGGGGGTGAAAGAAAATTGGGCTCCATTATGTGAGGAGTTGTTCAGACTCTCAAGAAAATAAAGTCTGAGTTCAGAAGAACTCAAAATCTTATTTTCAGCAAACCAAATAAATGAATATAAGAAACAGTACCAGGGAATTCAAACAGGTCTGATGAGGGAGAGAGTATTAAGGAAGGATATGGTGATGGTTGTACAACTGTTTAATCTCTTTGCTTGCAGTATTCTCTGTTTTACTACATGTTCTGTTCTGTTGAAACGGGGAGCAGGAAGGAAAGCTGCTTGCCTGCCTTAACTGACAGATATTCCTTGCATGATGTGGTACACGCTGGATTCATGGGAATTTGTGCCTTTCCTGAGAGCAACTTGAGTGAAGTTGCTGGAGTGCAGAGCAGGAGCAGGGCAGCAGCAAACCCGTAGAAGAGACAGAGACTGGTAAACTTCTAGAGAACAAGTAAAAAGAGACTTTTCCAGGGATCAAATGCATCCTAGTCATATGATGTTTGCTACAGTCCAGAAAGGTACTGAAAATCATTGAGCCCAACACTGTTAAAAAGAACCAGACCTGAAAAGACCCTTTGAAGAAAGGGGAAATCTGATTGCAAATCCATTTATTTCTATTGTATTTTACCAGACACATCTTTGGCTTGAGAGTTCATTTTAAAATTCCACTTCCAAAGCTACTTCTTTCTTGGTTTTTTCATAAGCTCATCTGTGATGATGGAGAGCCTGTTTGGTGTTTGTGGTGTGCTCTCAGTGCATTTCAGAGCTCTGACTTACTTCAGGTCTCATCACACCCATGCACATATCTAAATCAGCCATAAAGCAAAAGGTAGGGGTGACAAATAATGAGCTATGGAATTTCATAATGTATGTACCATGCTCCTACACAATGTATGGGAAAATCCAATTAATTTAATATATTTCATATGTAGAGGAGCAAAGTATCTGGTTAAAGGATGAAAGCCCAAGTGAACATGTTACTAAATGAATTTGTCTCTGAAATAAGCTAAATTCTGAAATCCTCACTTTACACAAAGCTTGCACTAAATTTTAACAAGTTTGCCTATAAAGGGCTGGGAGAAAATCAAATATTATTTTATTGGATTTAGCAGTGGATGAATATTTCTCATTCTTTCAAAATAAGATTATTTAGTCACAAAGAGGTACTAAAATAAAATATTATGAAAGATAAATGCTTATATCTAAATGGCAAATACTTTCCCTATATATTCTTTCTTTGGGGCACAAACATTACAAATGTGTCTTCTCTTTTAAGCATTATTTTTCCTTGAACATTTTTACCATTATCTTCCTATATTTATCATTGCTAGCAGAATCCATCTCCAGTTGCATCTGTATTCCTGAATGTCCTACTTGCAATATATTAGGTGAAGACAATATATGAGAGTCAGGTACTTGCCTTTTTTTCTGTATTTCATATTGGAAGCCTTCTTTCGGTGTTTACTGCCAAAACCACCGAGAGATATTTTTTGTTAGTATCTCCTTGTAGTTGTACTTTACTTATTTTAAAGTTATCTAACTTTCAAGTACTTATGTAGGTGTTTATAAGTCAACTAATTTATAAGTGAATTTCCCCTTACAGTTGCTGGGAAGGGAGCCAAAAGATATTTTTATTGAGTTGTTGAGTGCTATGTGTTGCCCACCTTACATATCAGAGCTGAGCTTTGGAAGGAGCCATCTCATTTTGAGCCCAAGAGAACCTGGAGACTGGCATACAGTAGAGACAGGGCAACAACTGCACTTAAGCTCCTCAGATCTTGGTTTAATTCCCAGATGCTTTCCCAGACTTGTATGTTTTTTAGGATATTATTTAATGAGTATGGGCCTCAGTTTCCCTCTACAAAATGGGAACTATTCCACAACTTCTGTGCCAGTCCTTCAAGTTCATTTTGTCTCAGCAGACAATATGCTCTTCAGAGCAGGAAGATCCGCTCCCTGAATGAGAGCATCTACCTTAGTGGGGTCCTGCCCATGACTCTTGTTGTTATAAAACAAGTAATTAACCCCAAAAAAGCCAAATAAAACCAGGGACTGTCGGTTAGATTTGTACTGTTATGAGCTTCTTATAGGCATCTCCAATAAAAGAGGAAAAGAACCATCCTACTTGAAAAAATGCAAAGATCTTTCACTTCTGCCATTTCCCTAATAAACATCTCCCTGGAACTCTCCATCCTGACTTTTAATTATGGGTCTTCTTAAGTTCATAAGCATTAAACAAATATCATTTCCTTACTTAGGCAATCCTATTACAAGTGATTCACATGTACCTCACAACTTTGTGATAAAGGCATTTTCCTTGTCAGCCTAGAAATAAGCATTGTATAGAACAATCCTACTCTGTTTTCCAAATTACAGAGCAATAATTGGCTCGTAGTTCCTAGTCACGACTGAGTTTCTGTATCTCCTACATTGTTTTCTTCTCTCTTTCATTTCCATATCTACATCTTCATTTTAAGTTAAGAGCTGAAGAATTATTCAGCAGCACAAATCAACAATTTCTCTTCCCTGTATAACTTTCTTTGCCATTTTAACACACTATTAAAGATGCTGGAAAGTGTGTGCATTAAAGACTGTATGTACAGAAAGCCAAATCTTAAATCTACTTTGCTGAATTCGTGTCCGCTCTTCCACCTCAAAAGACAACAGAATGGCAACATTTGATTCCTGAAAGTAGATGATGAAAATCTGACAAGTGGCCTTAGCTGCAAACCATGTAGATATTAGAATAGTGAAAAGCATAAAGAAAATATACTACCTTTAAGAGATCACACTGATAAGAGTGCCCCAAAGGCTAATAAAGATGATCCCCAATTATAAAAAAGCACTGCTCTGTATAAGCAATCTTAATGAGCAGCGAAATTAGACAGTGAAGCTCAAAAGAAAATTATGATATATATGCAGAAATCTCATTACTCAAATGGTATGGAACATTCAACATAGAAACAGATCTGAAAGTAAGAGAGTAATAATTTATCTTTAAGTTTTCCCTTCAAATTAAAACTTTGTCACATACCGATTTTTTGAAGACATCCAGCAATGCATAATTGGCACAATACCACCAAATGCGTAATGCCACTTGTGATAAAAGGTATATAATTTTGTGTCACACAGCGTCTCTCTGCATCATAAAATTAGCCAAGGATTATGTATTTCAAAGTAAAGGACTGAGCTCCAGCATATCGAAGCCATCTGCTGAAAAAATCATACAGAAACTGCCACAATCACCAAACCACTAGATACTGCCAGCTTTACCTAAAAGGAAACACAACATGTCATACTAGTCTGACATTCCCTGTTGTCAAAGAATATGACTTGCATACTGATCCAGCAAGCATCTGAGCAGCTTTAAGCACAGAAATGATTTAGACTGATTTTGTCAACTGGATTGAAACAGAGGAAAAGGCAAAGGATCCAGGATCAAAGTGTTCCAGCTCCAGATTGTGGAGCTACTAGTTTCAGCAAAGGCCATTCATTTTGCATGCCTTGGTTCAGACAAAGGTCTCAAAGATGAGAATCTAAAATAAGTGACAAATGTATCAGTTAAAAAAAAAAAAAAGAAAAAAACTTGATACTATTCTGTCAAGGCACAGTCACCCAAAAAGTTCTGAAATAAAAGCAGTACACTGAAAAGAGATTGCCTGGCTTCGTTATGACACATTTGCAATATTGGTTCTTTCAGTTTTGTCTGTACATAGACTATACATGGCCAAGACATGGAAACAAAGTTGGTCTGTGCTTATCCATACATTTTAATATTGTAGTGTTCCTCTGCCAGCTAGCACTTTTCCCCAACTTTTGGGAAGAGCATTGGTCAGGGACTCTTCCTGTTACTATGTTTAGGTAAGGCCACCCTGTTTGAGAGGAGAAGGGGAAGAGACTTCATCCAGACAGATGTAGGCTCTGCCATGTTATCTGTCCTCTCAGCCAAAAACCATGCCCTTGCTTTACTGGTAGATATGTAGCCTTTCTGTCCATAATGAGAGGAATTACACATGGTTCTATATCATAGTTAAGTGGTACCCACATCTCTGAGCCTCTGTAGATGAACCTTCCAGGCATTGATGGAAGCTGTAACATGTAGGAAGACAGTATCTCTGACTTAAGCAAACAATTTTCTCCCAGAGTTTTCAAGTTAGAAAAACCACAAATTCCTTACATTTCAAGAAGAAAATATTCTTTGTCTACAAATCAGTAAAGAAATTTTGGTTTCCATTCTTTATGTATTGCTCTAGTGATATTGCTATATATACTCTGGGAAACAGTAGCAAAGCGACTGAGCACTGAAAAATGGCTTTGCCGGAGCACTGGCTTTCATCTGCAGCCCAGAAGTTGGCCATCTTGTGCCTAATATAGTGCTGGACTATGTCTTCTATCCTGCAAGCAACTGATGGTGAGCTTCCGATGTCTTAATTTATCAAGTAATAGTGTCTTTTGCTCCTTTTTGCCTTGCCATGCACGCTGGGGGTGGGGGAGGAACAAACAAGAAAAAAAAATCTGTAGAGAAGCACAATTAAGGACACTAAGCAATGGGACACAGAGCCCTCCAAACCAGGGGACTATTGAATTTCAGAGACATATCTGTATCTCTCAATGGGCCTGTTTTGTACTCTTACAGCTCCTTGACATCACATCATGCATCTTGGGCTTTTGTTTCTGTATGTCAAGATTTCTTCTCTGCAGTTATTCCTCTCACCATGTCAGTGAAATAAAACCATGGAGCTATCGCCATATGCTGTATGCTGCCAGCACTCTCTTCACCCTACACACATTAAACTCTTAGCCTCACCCATGTCTCTGTTTGGACTCTAAGTTCTTTGGGGCAAGGACCTTCTACCACTATGTGTTTGTAGAGTGCTTAACATCAGAAACCACATCGCTCATTGGCTGTTAGGCATGACTATAATAAACCTAATAAATAATAATAACCTTCTTAACAGTCCACCAATTACCAGAGATCAGAGTAAAACCTTTCAGGAAATGGGCGAGATGCCTGCCCTGGGATACTTTCTGTGCCATTCTTAGCACAAATTAAGACCAAAAAGAAAATTGTTCATAATGAGCTCTAGATGAAAGTCTTTGCAGGGAGGGAAGAACTATACCAGAAACTGGGGGGAGGTTCCTCCTGGCCTCATCTTTGCTACAGGCAAATGGTCTTGGCCTAATTGCAATTTTGTCTTTTAGAATTTGACAGTAATTGTGGCACAAAAGCAGTCAAAATGGGCTATTTGCTAGCGGTGCGCTCTTTCCCCTTTTGCCCAATTTATTCAAAATAGGGTCATCTTTTTTTCCTCTCTGTGTTTTCTCATTCTCTCTGTCTCCCCAAACAGCTCTTGCTGCATTCTTTTCCTCCTTCCTACATGCTCTACTTCTTCCTCACTTCAGTCTCTCACTCTGCACCCCAAAATCATCACTCACACCCCCACACGACACACAGCCGTCCTCCCCTCCGCTTTTTATCACAAAAGCTCATGTACGCCTGCTCTATGTATGGTGTTCCCAGGTGGTGATTAATGAGAGCTCTAGCTGGAGCTAAAAGCTGTGATGAGTGTCTATATAACAAACATTAGTGCGGGTGAGGGAGGAGAAGCATGCATATCTCTTCCCCAGGCTGCCAACAAACTTACTATTTCATAGCAACTGATTTAAAATATGGAGATCTTGGGCCTCATTTCAGCCACAACCACCTAAAGGTCCTGTTAACTTCTGAAGTGCAGGAAAAACTGCAGGACAAGGTCCAGGCCCATATCACATTAGTAGGGGAAGATCTGCATCTCCCCAACTTGGTTCTCACATTAACTCTGTGACATCAAAGGGGTTTTCTTACTGTTCCAATGCCAGAAAAGAAAAGGAAGAAAGTTTTCTGCCTCTCATGGTATCGTGGTTTAACCCCAGTTGGCAGCTAAGCCCCACACAGCCGCTCGCTCACTCCCCCTCCAGTGGGATGGGGGAAAGAATTGGAAGGGTAAAAGTGAGAAAACTTGTGGGTTGAGACAGTTTCATAGGTAAGGCAAAAGCCATGCACACAAGCAAAGCAAAACAAGGAATTCATTCACCATTTCCCATGGGCACGCAGGTGTTCAGTCATCTCCAGGAAAGCAGGGCTCCGCAATGTGTAACAGTTACTTGGGAAGACAAACACCATCACTCTGAATGTCCCCCCCCTTCCTTCTTCTTCCCCAGCTTTATATGGTGAGCATGACATCACATGGTTGGAATACCTCTCTGGTCAGCTGGGGTCAGCTGTCCCGGCTGTGTCCTCTCCCAATTCCTTGTGCACCCCCAACCTACTCGCTGTCGGGGTGGGGTGAGAAGCAGAAAAGGCCTTGACTCTGTGTAAGCACTGCTCAGCAATAACAAAAACATCTCTGTGTTATCAATACTGTTTTCAGCACAAATCTAAAACACAGCCCCATACCAGCTACTGCGAAGAAAATTAACTCTATTCCAGCCAAAACCAGCACAGATTGTAACAGTGTAAGTGGGACTCTTTCCATAAGATGCTGCATGGGGCTGTCCCCCAGGGGTGTATGGGGGTCTCTACTGCAGCAGGAGCTACAAGCTAGCTCAACCTGCTGCAAACACCCTCCTGCCAGTCTCTGCTAGTGATCTCATTCAGTGTGTGTGCTTGTATCTGCTTAGGACCCCATCATAACGTACTTTGAGGAAAACTGAGAAGTGTGCAAACAGAACAAGTGACATTTAATCTCTACTTCTGCACTGTTAACTGAGAAGCTTGACAATATACTGTGATTGGATGATTCAGGGAGAACTATCAGAGGGTCAAAGTGCAAAGAAAGTTGTCGGGAAAAAAAAAAAAAAAACAAAACCAAACCAAACAACTGTGATCTGAACTAGATATCCATTAGGGCTAAATTTATGCTGAGCTGAGAAGGAAAATTTTAGACTGTTTTGAAACAGCTACAAAGGAACAGCTGAATTTCTGTATCATGAAGAAAAGTTTTCCTGCAGTTCCACTGATAATAATGATTTAAATTACAAGTCATGATGTCAAGAGGCTATTTCTGTATAAATTTTGTAAAATTTAACAGGACAAAATCACACAAAATCCAGACAAGGTATTTTAGAATCCAGCTTGCATTTAGAAAGTATTTTAGACTTAGATATTACATACATTTGTACCTGCCATGAGAACCAGGACCAGACTGCACTACTGAAGTGGTTTCAGTGTATAGTAGTACAGAGTGCTTAATGAATGGCCAGACTCTGCCCTGCTTGATATCCCATTCAACTCATACACAAATGAAGACAGAATGTGACTTAAAGCACCAGCCGTTGTTCTGGATTGCCTTAATTTGACTACATTAGATCCTCTCACATCATTTCTAATCTTGTTTTCCTTTGCCTAAATTTGTCATATGTGTTACTGGCCTCTCTTATCTTTGTGATTTGGTCTCTTGTAGCTAACCCTTATGCCTCCTCCTCTTCTTCCTCTGTTTGCACTCACCGCTGACTTTGAACATGGATTTGAGATAAATGAGGAGTGAGTAGAGATCAGAATCTATTGTGCTCATTAAAGAGACTTTCTGGCTGCTTTGCTCTTCAAGTAAATAGTGTATAACAAGAAGTCTGCTAAAAGATGAAAATCCAAGATAATAGAAGACCTTGTGCCGTTGTGAGAACACTCAGCAAGATGATGAGTCATTGTTGTAGCTTGATACCAAGGGACATGTAGTTTAGTCTTAGTCCTTATGTCACAAATCACGTACGCTCAAGGGTCTGCCAAGGCTGATCCTTAGGACAGAGTAAGAGCCAAATTACATCCTTCTTGAGGAAGGATGTGATGGGGACACTGGGACCTGGCCTTATTATCAAGTGCTGTATCATTTATTCTCTCTCATGAATGTATCAGGATCCATTCTGATTGCATTTTGGTTTTCCACTCCTAATAGTCCCATTAAGAGATGACTGTGGAAGAAAACTTCGTGGGCATTTGGGGCTCAGAATCTCTCTCCTCTACACATACACTGGATGCTTTAGCTGTGAGGGTCTGGGATGACTGTAGGATTTCTCTACTTTCTGGTCTTGAGATACCTGAGTGTCATGCTGCTCCTTAAAAACACTCCCTTGCTATGTCCCACTCTTCAGCCTTCTAGCAGAGAGATACTGAGGGGGGAGAAGTCAGGAAGAGAGGGAAATAGGCTAAGTGTTACCAGAAAAAGTAATCTTTCTGAAGTGCTGCAGTCTCTCTGAAGCCTCTCTGAAGAAGCCATGGCCTGACTTGAGTCTGAAGGGAGGAGGAGAAAGGGAAATTTGGGAACATCAGGGTATATCTGGAGAAACACGCAGGATCTTCTTTTCAAATACCACCTGCATTATGTCAGTCATTAAAGGCCCAAATGTATTGAACACTGAGTCACCACTTCAATTAAAATGCTTTATTCCAAATTATTTCACTGTGGAATTGTTCATCTGGTTCAGGAGAAGAATTTCTATCCAAATCTGAGAAGCATGGCCTATACTGAGTAATTCCCATGCTGGGAATTAGTAGAGCTATGCTGGACAAATATCCTGCCTCAGAATGTTTTTCTCTTGGTAGCACTTGACAGATATTTTAGTGCTTAAAAACTTATTTCTACAACTTTTATTTAGACACATCACAATCTGAATCTGATGGAAACATTCTCTTCTAGGCAGATACATCCAAAGCTGAACTTCAGCCCAGCTGGAACATTTAGTTTTTCCCCACTGAGTTATATGATCTTTTTAATGGAAATGTCATCTCCACCTTAATTATTGCAGTACAAGGAGAAGATGTTATAATATTCATGACAGCAAGTAAAAAATAACTAGATGCAATATATGGGAATATCTATTTTTTAAGATTATTGATCTCTGGTGGAGGCTCTTGGCAACATCCAGTTCTGGAATTTTTAAGAGTGAATTTTGAAGAAAAATAAATGGGGAAGCAAAACCTTATTTAAGCGTACAGTTTGGGAGAATTCAATCAAAGATGACACTGTGTCTTAGTATTCCTCAGAATTGGGCACTAAAACACGGGAATTCATTTTACAAGTTTCTCCTTTTAATCCATTGTATCTCCAGAGAGACTAAAGATCTAGTTTTACCCACTTCAGAGACCAAATTCTGTCTCGTTTTGCTTATTAAGCCCTGCTTTCCTTAAAAACAATGACAGATAATGTTATTGAAAATGTGATTAATTGAAATAAAATATTAGTATTTATGGACTTTTCTTTATACTTATAGGGTAAATATTTATTTCATAGTAATTCTGTATCCTTTGAACATTGCTGAATTTTTTCCTCATTTCTGACATAATTTTTTTTCTTCCAGCACTTCAAGCTCAATATTTCTAATCCCATCCTTCTTCTTTCCAGATTTTAACATTGTTATTATGCTTCCCCTCAACCCTATATAGACAAAACAGTACCGGTTCACTTAGTCCCTCCTCATGGACCATTGTTTCCAGATCTCTGTTTAGTATGACTTCAAAATATTTTTAGACTTCCATCCCCTGAAAAAATCACCCAGAAGCAGCTAATAAAATTGCCCTTTAATGAAATTGCCCATTGAAATTCCTCCAGAATAAACTCTATAGCTGTAGAAAGATTCAAGCTTTATGAGTATTCGGTTAAAATTATTTTTTGGTTAAATTTATTTTTAACTTGAGCATTTTAAATAAATCATTAAAGAGAGAGTAGTGTATGGAAAGGGAGGTGGAAGCTGCATAAAGCTTCTACACTAATAGACTCAGTCCTAGCACAGTAAAATAAAAGCTGTTCCTACTTCTTTGTGCAGTTTTAATAATCAGGTATTTGAATAAACTATATCAGGAGCAGTATATTGAATCTTTTATTAAAAAGGTACCAGAGAAGCACATTACCTTAAATGACATAGAAGATTTTCATAGATAAACAAATATTAAAATCCAATGGAGGTGAAATACTATATTTCACATATGTATAGTTTAGGCTTATTTATCTTCACTTCAGTATACAGGCACTCAAAATAGGGTTCAATATGTGAGTTTTGACTGGACATGGTCTATATGATTGGTTTCCGGTTTACCCTCTCACTTTTCCTAATTGGTAATTTTTCAGATTTTTTCTGTTTCAGGAGACAGCGATGCTTTCCACTGGAGAAAGCATAGATCCTTAAGCATGACTTTAAACTTGTAAACTATAGGTTGACTTCTCTTAGTCACCTTTCGGGAACACTATTTAAGAGTAGTCCATCAAACCATCAAGTTTCTCAGAACACAGATTTAAAACTGCCTGCAGACACAATCTAATGAAAAAGTTCATCAAACCTACATAGTAGTTCATAAGTAGTTGAAACGAAGACATCAGCATTTTTGAAAAAGTTAGGAATGTCTGTCTTTTTTATTATTTTTTTTTCAACCTGCTGTTCTTACATGGTTCACCTAAAATCTGACCTTACACAAAGAGACAAGAAAGTAAAATATCCTTTCTGTTATCCTGTTTGCTTTGTGCTTTTAAAAACACTTCACCATGTGTTTGCACTGTGAGGGCATCTTGGGTCACCAATCTATCACCCAGTGTACTGAACAAAAAAGGAAAAAAATTAAACTTTACCCCAGATTTAGCACAGGTACAACACAAAGTGCACCAGCTACATGGTCTGGAAAGACAAATCAGGCAACAGGAGACTTAGCAGAATTAAATAATGGTGAATAGTCAGTACTCTGCACTGTCTGCTGGTAATTTGATTTCCCCTCTTGTCTGTGCAGATCTTCCAGCATTTCTAAAGAATAAGAAAACAGGATCACAAAAATCTGCAGAAGTTAACAATAGATTTTACTGAAGGCCTCTTAACGCCTAAAATACACACACAAAGAGAGCATAGGTCATATACATAAATAAGAATGTATAAAGAGCATATATACCTTTACATATGATTCACAGAACATCCTACACCCATATGCACAGCATTGCTATACCAAAGTGTATATTTTGCAGAGTAATATAACAGATAAAGTTCTCACAGAAAGGAGATGCTTCAGTAGCCTCTGTCTCTGCGACCTCAGTTTATCATGTAATACAGTCAGTTAAACTTGTACAACTAGGCCTGTGTTATCATGTACAGGGTTTTTTGCATTTTACTGGTAGGTAGCATACAGACACGCTCTTTTGGTTGTGCTTATAGTCCCTGGACTGGAATATCAGACCTGCATCTTCCTGAAATGCTGACAAATTGAATCATGAGCCACTCTTAGGAATTTCATTGCCTGAGTTTTGACAACTGGCAATGACACTCAAGCATTAACTCTAGCACAAGGTGCTCAAATAGTTTTAAATCTCTACCTCTCCCTCCTTCTCACTTCAAATATAAATGGTCAGCTGAACTTTAGTGCAGAGATAATCAATAGGAATCAAGCAGAAAAGAGGAGGCCATGGCAGAGTAGATGGATACTTCAAAAGAGGCAATGTCAATACTCTTATCTTTTCCTCACTCTGTGAAAAGACCAATCTGCCTCATAGACATCAGAGTATTCTCCATCATGCATTAGTGTCTCTTACAGTGTGGTTCTTTACCTTTTTGCTTGCTGGAAAGCGTTTGCAGTGATGCTTGTTTAGCCTTTGGAAGTAAGGAGGCCTGTATGTGCTTTCTAACATTCAGTATTTCCTGAAAATATTGACAAAGTTTCAGGCACTCTCACTGCAAATAGAAATCTCCAAAACCATGGACAGTTTTGAAGAGTCTGAGTTACATAAAAAACTACAAATGAACTGGTCTTACAGAATCATAGAATCACAGAACTGTTTAGATTGGAAAAGGCCTTTTAAGATCATTGAGTCCAACATTAACCTAGCACGGCCAAGTCCACCATTTCCCTAGGCAACACATCTACACATCTTTTAAAAAATACCTCCAGGGATGGTGACTCAACCACTTCCCTGGACAGTCTGTTCCAATGATTGATAAACCATTCAGTAAAGATTTTTTTCCTAACATCCAATCTAAACCTCACCTGGTACAACTTGAGGCCATTTCCTCTTGTCCTATCACTCATTACTTAGGAGAAGAGACCAACACCCACCTGGCTACAACCTCCTTTCAGGTAGTTGTAGGGAACAATAAGGTCT
>VXBL01002146.1:204359-261983 GCA_013400195.1 Aramus guarauna | reverse complement strand
ATTTCTGATACAAGCCAGGATGCTGTTGGCCTTATTGGCCACCTGGGCACACTGCTGGCTCAGATTCAGCTGGCTGTTGACCAACATGCTGAAGTCCTTTTCCACCAAGCAGCTTTCCAGCCACTCATCCCCAAGCCTGTTGCGTTGAATGGGGTTGTTGTGACCCAAGTGCAGGACCCATCACTGAGCCTTGTTGAATCTTAAACAATTGGCCTCAGCCCATGGATCCAGCCTGTCCAGATCCCTCTGTAGAGCCTTCCTACCCTCAGGCAGATCAACACTTCACCCAACTTGGTGTCATCTGCAAACTTACTGAGGGTCCACTCCATCCCCTCATCCATATCATTGATAAAGATATTAAAGAGAACTGGCCCCAGTACTAAGCCCTGGGGAACACCACTTGTGACTGGCCACCAGCTGGATTTAACTCCATTCACCACAACAGTTAGGGCCTGGTCATCTGGCCAGATTTTTACCCTGCGAAGAGTATGCTCATCCAAGCCATTAGCAGCCAGTATCTCCAGGAGAATGCTGGGGGAAATGGTGTCAAAGGCTTTACTAAATTCCAGGTAAACAACATCCACAGCCTTTCCTTCATCCACTAAGCAGGTCACCTTGTCATAGAAGGAGATCAGGTTAGTCAATCAGGTCCTGCCTTTCATGAACCCATGCTGACTGGGCCTGATCATCTGGTTGTCCTGTATTTGTCATGGGATGGTACTCAAGGTGATCTGATCCATGACCTTCCCCAGCAATGAGGTCACACTGATGGCCCTGTAGTTCCCCAGATCCTTTTTCCAAAGTTTCTTGTAGATGGGCATCACATCAGCTAACCTCCAGTCAACTGGGACCTCCCCGATTACCCAGAGCTGCTGATAAATGATGGAAAGTGGCTTGGTGAGCGCTTCTACCGGCTCCCTCAGTACCCTTGGGTGGATCCCATCTGGCCCCATAGACCTGTGTGTGTTTACATGGTGTAGCAGGGCACTTACCATTTCCCATTGGGTTATGGGGGCTTCATTCTGCTCCTTATTCCTTTCTTCCATTTCAGGAGGCTGTGTACCCAGACAACAACTGGTCTTACTGCTAAAGACTGAGGCAAAGAAGGCATTAAGTACCTCATCCTTTTCTTCATCCTTTGTCACTATGTTTCCCCCTGCATCCAATAAAGGATGGAGATTCTCCTTAGCTTTCCTTTTGTTGCTAAGATATTTATAGTAACATTTTTTATTGTTTTTATGGCAGTAGCCAGATTAAGTTCTAGTTGGGCTTTTGCCCTTAAAATTTTCTCCCTACATAACCTCATGAATTCCTTGTAGTCCTCCTGAGGTGCCTTAGTTGTCTTGCTCTTTAATTGTCAAAAAGTGGCATATTTCTTGGGTGTAAAATTTCTCATTTTATGTCTGAATATCTATTTCTACTCTTTAAGATCACTTTCCTACTGTACAAAGAATTTAATCTGTGAGAATTATTCACATAAAGCCTTTGTTCCATGTTCAGATATGACTTTATTTGAAAATGAGACCTGTTTGCCATACGTACAGAGGCAAGAAAGAGTACCCTTCAGTGGTTTCCCCAGGCCAAAGTTATTTCTGCACTGAAGGCATTAGCCAAAGCAGCTCATCTGTAACTCACTTCTGAGTTGCAGGAAAAAGTGCAGGACAAGATCCATGAGAAAACTCATGGAATTAAATAAGTCAAGCAAAAGCCATGCACACAAGCGAAGCAAACCAAGGAATTAATTCACTACTTCCCATCAGCAGGCAGTTTTTCAGCCATCTCCAGGAAAGCAGGGCTCCATCATGTGTAATGGTGACTTGGGAAGACAAACGCCATCACTTCAAACATCCCCCTCTTCCTTCTTCTTCCCCCAGCCCCTTATATGCTGAGCATGACATCATATGTTATGGAATATCCCTTTGGTCAGTTGGGGTTAGCTGTCCCAGCTGTGTCCCCTCCCAACTTCTTGTGCACTCCCTACTTACGGGTGGGGTGGTGTGTCCCAACAGAAAAGGCCTTGACTCTGTGTAAGCACTGCTCAACAATAACAAAAACATCTCTGTATTACCTGTTTTCATCACAAATCCAAAACATAGGCTCATACCAGCTACTGTGAAGAAAATTAACTCTATCCCAGCCAAAACCAGCAAACCTCATAAGGTCTCACTCTTCTTGATCTTCAATGACCTCCTCATCTAGAAACATAATAATCATCTCTTCCTTTCTAATCTCTCCTGGCTGCTTCTTTTACCCTTGGCCAGTAAATTCTTCAAAATATCCACATTACTCTCCCTCTTTTTATTCTCTTTGTGTTGGGAGAGAGATTACCATTTATTTTTATTATTTCTTCCTGAATCAAGAGGTCTTTAGAGAAATATCCACCCCCTCCTACTTAATCATAGAATCACAGAATGATAGAATCATGGAATGGTTTGGGTTAGGAGGGACCTTAAAGATCATCTAGTTCCAACCCCCCTGCCATGGGCAGGGACACCCTCCACTAGACCAGGATGCTTAAAGCCCCATCCAACCTGGCCTTAAACACTTCCAGGGATGCTGGTATTATCAGTCATGTTGGCACACTTTTCCCCTGCAATATGTAGGTGACTAGATTAGGAAATGAACAACTAATGTCTCTCTGGGTATCCTGCACTCCATCTAGAGCTCAATCTTTGCATGAGGAGGTACAGAGCTTCCACCAGGAGGAGGAGGAGGGCAGGAGGTGCCGCAGGCCCGGAGCAGGGATCCCCTGCAGCCCTGGAGAGACCCCGCTGGAGCAGAGACCCAGCCTGCAGCCCGGGGAGGGCCCCACGCCGCAGCAGGGGGGTATTTCCTGCAGGAGCTGCGGCCGTGGAGAGCCCAGGCGGGAGCAGGTTGTCCCTGAAGGACTGCAGCCCGGGGAAGGGCCCGCGCTGGAGCAGGGAGATGTGTGAGGAGGGAGGAGCAGCCGAGAGGGGCTGGGATGGACCCACCGCAACCCCCATCCCCACCCCTGTGCCCCTTGGGGAGAGAGGAGTCGGCAGTGAAGGTGTGAAAGGTGGGTATCGGAAGAAGGAGAGAAGAAAGGCGTTATTTTATTTTGTCTTTCTGTCTAGTCTGTTTTGCCTGTGATAGTAATGGGTGAGTGATCTCTTTGTCCATATCTTGACCCATGACCTTTTCCATCCTATTTTCTCCCACTGTTCTGATGAGGAAGGGCAGTGAGGAAGCCCTTAGCCCTTAGCCAAGGTTAACTATCACAGGGGGCAGGATCAGGGCTGATGAGGGAAAATCAGGTCAGACACAGCATGGAATGACTGGGCAGGACCATGGAGTACAGACTGACAGCCTTGGGCTGGACTGAAATGGAGACTTTGCACCCATAGGCAGGGATGTGAGAAGCACTGGGTGAGGCAGGTCAGGGCCAGTATGTCCTGTGAGTGCCCTCAGGGCCAGGACACATGTCTTCCAATTTAGTTTCATTTGGAAGGAATCCAAGTCATGCCCTCTGAGACCTCTACACAACACAAACCAAAGGGCACTAAGTGGAAAGAGTGAGGAGGTTTGCTTTAAGAGTGTGCTCTCTGTGTAAACATGCTAATGCTTGCACTCCAAGCTGTTTGGATATGACCTCATACATCTATCCATCTGTGTGTGGCCACAGCGTCTCCCAGCTGGTCTGATGAGAGCTGCGCCATTTCCCACTGCCTCTAGTCAAGGCTAGGTCTATCGAGCATCACCATGCTCCAGAGTGCTTAAAATCCATTTAAAACACTGTGTTCCCTCAACTTTACATTCCATTTCTTCAAAATAAATAAAACAAGCCAGCAACAACAATAACAAAATCTTCAAATATCAGAACCAAATGAAAGAAAAACTACAAAACAAAACATTCCACCAAACACCGCTCTGAGAGGGAGGACAAGCAAATAAAGAGCATATGAAACTTATATTCCTTAGTGCGCTTCTGGTGACACTCGTGCAACTGGGGGAATGGTCTGGATGCTGTGGCTAACATGCCTACTCTCAGCGGAGGAAAGGTGAGATGATAATAATCCCTACTGATGTATAGTCAAGGGTCATGAGCTGACAAACAGGAGTACGATTCATGATCCTTGTGTTAGAGGGGAATGACAAATGATTGATAATACATTTCCACATATCTTCTGACAGGTGGCTTGTGGAAGGATAGATCAATCCCAGCTTGTGAAAGGTGGAAAGATCTCAACACAAGGTAAGAAGGCAGTAGCTTACCTGTGAATAATGCTCAACAGTGCCTGAGATCTTCTAAGCAGCAGCTATGCTTCCCTTTGGACATTTTATACAGTAAACACTCTATTTTCCAAGGCATTCAACATCCTCTGCTTTTCCCTGATACTCCTGTGTATTCAGAGTATTCAATATCATACCAGAATGGACCTTCAGCAGGCCATACATTTTTTAGCAGGGATTTTCAATAATTCACAGGATCAGGCCCCAAATATGCACAATATTAGATGAGAAATTTTCCAGTCTCTTTACCATGCAATTTCAAATGCAAAGAGCCTTTGGTTTCCGTGTAGTAGCAGTATTTCAATCTCTCATCCATATAAAAAGCCAGGCTAATTGGACTGGTAGAGGAAAGGGGGATTTCTGTGTTTGATAAATTAATCAGTGAGCACTGCTGTACATTTCCCACTAAAATCCTTAATTAGACATAAAATGCCAAAGAATGGGATTCTTTCTTTATTTTTAGCCAGGAGTTTAGTTTTTAATTGAAGGGATGACTTTTGATCCTCCATTAGCGAGGAGAGAAGAAAGCCTTTCAAATGGAAGCAGCACCCCAGCTGTTGCTTAGTGTCTGCGAGTTTCAGCACTGCACTTCCACAAATCCCAGGAGCCTATTGATACTTAGCATAAACACACTAAAAGGATCAAATTGACATTCACACAAACCAGAGTCCACGAAATCACAAAAGCTTTTAATCCAAGCCTCCGTGTAAAAGGATAGCTTCTAATTAGCAGTCTAGACTAATCATCAATGTTTAGCTTATAAAAATGAAGCTATCAATAAAGAAAGCAAAATCTGAAATGTTGGTAGAGGCCAGGCATAAGCTGGAAGATCATTAAGTCATTCAGTGTCCATTTCTTTCTTGCTCAGTTTTTCAGTGTTTCCAGAGCTTTTGTAACCAATGAAGACAAAATCTCAGAGGCTTCACTGGTTNAAAAAAAAAAAAAAAAAAAAAAAAAAAAAAAAAGGCAGCTAGGGCAGCCACCAGGGCAAACGAGGATATCCTGTAAGAATTCTCTATAGGTCTTTACTCCTGCCTTGTACTTCTCAGATGGAGCTAACACTTAGCTGGACCCTTAGGCAATGTTATAGGGCAGCTGCAAGTCAAGGTGAAATGCCACATATTCTTTCATTAACCCTCCCGGGCCTGTCATTAAATATGGCAGGCTTAGCATTTTTCACTTCAGATGAAAAGGCACCACTAATCCCAGGAGGCAGAATTTTTTCGATGCCTAAATTGATGAACAAGACAAGGTCAGCAATTTTCAGTTTATTGACAGAACTCTATTTACCTTTAGAAGTATTGAAATGGTATTTCAGATGCCCTGGAGCAGAACTGTGACCAAAACGAAAAGGGAGAGGTTTATGAGAACCATTGCCATTATGCTACCTGAAGTACTGTGAGTGGCTTTTGTTTAACTTGCTAAAGCAGAAGGAGATATTTTGTGATTAGAAAATATTTTCATAAGAAAAGAACTTTAATAAATATGACAGCACACGATAGATGGAGACAAACACAGAGAAGCAGAACAATAGAGAAAGAGCCGAAACTGCAGCCAACCATCCATTTAGAGTTAAATGTAGGGTTTGATTCAAAAAACATGTGTGGGCTTTCTGCTTTGTTTGAGGTTTGTTTGTTTGCTTAGGAATGTTTATCACTAACAAGCTGACTAACTGATCTACATTTCAGTGACAGAAACAGAGCTGACCATTTGAAATCTGTCCGTCACCATAACAATTCACTAATGACAGTTACTGAAAGCCACAGCTGAGCTCCGCTTTTTTTTATTTTCTAAAGCTAAATAACCTCAGTTTATTCATAATGAATAATAACAATAAATAAGCCCATATTGCTGTGGGATCCAGGACACAGTTTGTAAGAACTGGATTTTCTCCCTTAACCATAGCTGGAGTGGGCTTGCCCTGAAAGGCCCTGCCTTCAGCCAGAAAAATAGTGTGGGGGGTTTTTAAAACAAATGTAGATTAACTAAAAGTAGGCCAAAAAAAAAGAAATTAAGAGAAGACAGTAAATGTTGCTAATAAAGACTAGCAAAACTAATTAAAATCTGGAGCCTACTGAATTTAGTTCAACCCACTAAATTAGTGGCAGACAGCTCTGATCTGAGGAGAGTACTTGCAGCCATACAGTTGTGAGGCATCTCTCCCACTTAGGCTTCTTGGTAAACTGACACTCAAACTTTGTTAAAACTGAAAAAAAACCTGTTACCTACCCAGGTTTTACTGCAAGTGAACTAATTTCTGCTAGGTAAGATGAGTAAGGAATACACCTTTCCCCAAGAAAGATGAAGTTTAAGGACATACACCACCTTTTCCTTCATACAAAGTATATAGTTTGTTTTGAGGAAAGGTGAGCTAGGGTCCTACAGTCTCACTAAGCTAATTGCCTTGGGAAGGTTTTATTTTTGGTGGCATTGTCCTGCAGGCACCCCACCTTTTCTAACAGTAATCATCTGGTTACTAAGCCCTTGAAGTAGGCAGCATGTTTGCATTCTGGTTAAGTCCTGATCTGACATTAAGATGTCTGGAAAAGAAAACTCTCCTGAGTGCTAGCAAAGAAAGCAACACCAACACTTTGGGTAAGGTGGCTGGGGTTGAGTCTCTCAAGGTTGAAGCATGCTTCCAGGGCTGCTTTTCCACTTCTCAGAATGAATCAACTACCTTAACTGGGATTTGAAATGAGTATGGCTACAGCCTTTATTCCTGCATCTTTGACAAGTGTCATCAAAGCCACTGAGGACATTTAGAGAGAAAGATATCTACCTTGATGGGTCTGATGAAGCTCTGGAGAAGCCAAGCTAGTAAGAGCCAGCAGTTTAGATTTGCACAGAAGCAGGACATTCTCGTTAAAAATGTAGGCACTAATAGGCATTAGGCACCCAGGGAGCCATACAACCTGGGGGGGGTGGGGGAGGAGGTTTCACTTTTCTCCAGTTTGCCCTTCAAAGATCCCAGCTGGTGCTAAGTAGATGTGTATACATGGAAAGCGCCAGTTGGCAATCAATCTCAGAGAGATTTCCGAGTACGACAACATTACTTTTGTCCCTGGAAGACCAAGGACATGAATGATACAAACTGAATTTCTGGGTGATCTTTCCAAGTAAATTTCTTGCAGCTCATCAAGACTAGATCTGTGATTTTTAAAAAGTGGTCAACTCTTGTAAGGGATCAGTGCCTGATTTGTGTGCTGTGAGCAGGGAGTAGCTAGGATTTTGTTGATGATCCCAGGGTTTCCTAACGAGAGCGTTCTTTATGTCAATGATTCATGTCAATCTTAACTAAATTTTCATTCCATTTACCCTAGAGTACATCTGTGAGCTTAGCAAGTCCATGTTTTTTTCATGATCTCTTTCACACATACTCTCATCTGGCTGCAAATTTATCTTGGCACTGCAATCGTTCGCCACCAAGTAATGTTCTCGTAGACACCAGAAAATGTAGCAAGCATCCCTCCTACCTCCTTAGTCCTCTCTCCCTACCATGTCAACCTACATTCCCCATTCCCACTAGCAGTCCCCTGGATAGGGAATGTGGAAGGTTGCTGCAGTGGCACCTTTAGGCACAACCTGCACAGGGGTAGCAGGTGAAAGACACAGAATCTCTTAGATGTATTGGTGTATTCAAACCATCAGCACCCAAATCAGCCACAGACCCTCATCTCCCACCTGCACACAATCACTAACTCCCTTCACCCCCAACTTCCAGATGTCTTACCCACCTCACCTCTTTGGGTACGTTGGTGTAGCTCCATGTTGTTCTATGCAAATTTTGGTTCTATGCAAACTGCTTATGGTATGCAAATCAATGCATTAAGTAACTAGCATAAAATGACACATACGGAGATGTGCATAACTTGGCAGCTATAAATCTGGAATCATTCCACTGACGTCAATGGTTTCACTTCAGATAGGCTCCAGTACGGAAGGTGTTGAAATCTGGCCCTGTGATATTTTCAGTCAGCTTCTAAACAGAAGCTCAGGAATGAATGATTTCAAAGGTGTAATTATTATTAATGCCTTGTGGTTGTTGTTATTTCTTTGGGTTTGTACAACTAAACATACATCCAAAGGCAGATTGCAGAATTTACTTAATTTCAACTAAGCTGACACTGGTGATAGAGAACCTATGGTTTATCAGATCTCCAGGCAGTATGAACCTGATCCACTTTGGCCCTAATCGCATAATAGTTTCTCTTTTAAAACAGTCAGGACAAATAATGCAGGATTTATGCCAAAAAGTCTTCAGAGGCAGATGCATGCCCTAAAGTGTTTCAAATCAATTTAGAATGGGAAACGAGTATAGATCAGTTCAGTGTTACATACCATGTATTTTTGATCTGGGACTGGGTGCCTAGAAGCATATGTACCATCTTGTGTAACCACCCCCTGACAAGAATCTGCTGTTATTGTATGCAAGAAAAGCAGAACATGGTAAAGGTTAATGCTGCACATGGCAGAATCACAATACTGAGCAGAGGCCCCGTTTGCTGACTGCTTCAAGTGCTGTGCAGTCATTTACACATTTGCAAATGTCGTTTTCACATGGCAGAATTTCCACCCACTTTTGCCTGAATGTAAATTACTTCAGGAGACGCCAGGCATTAAGTGTTCTCACAACTGCCCCCAACATCCCACTGCTCAAAACAATGCTTCAAAACACCTCTGGAAAACCCTGTAAGACTTTCAAAAATATATCGGTATCTGTTTCTGAACCTTCTTGGTCACTGGTGGGTCTAGGCTCAGATTTACCAGGATACTGAACTACAAGAAATGTGAATTGCTGACAAGGAGATTCAGCAAAGCCTGATAATGAGAAACTTAGGAAGAGTCAGATTCTGCTCCTGCTGTCTGTTTAATCTGTTCAACTCACCTTAAATTCTGTTGCATTTTGCATGAGTAAAAAGCTACAGAAGGTTTGTACAGTATGAAGAAGCTTCCAGATTTCCTATTAGTTAACTGAACTAGCATCAGAGATTTTGTATATAAATATAGAAGCAATCTAAACTGTGGAAATGTCAGTGTCTATCTGTACATACAATTTAACGTTTATCAAATGTGTATAACATTTGTATCGGTATTTCCATTTATTTGTTTTGTTGGGTTTTTGTGGGGTTTTTTTTTTTGTTGTTGTTGTTTTTGTTGGGTTTGGGGTTTTTTTGTTGACATTGTAATCATGGTATCTTTACATTAGTATTCCTATAACTCACTTCTACTTCAACTGACAAAATTAGACCCTCTTATTATAGCTATCACTTTGGGAATGTTTTTGAATTTGTTTAGGTTTTTCTTTTTTAATCATAACAGTCTCCCTGCAGACCTGAACTGACATCAATTTACCACTGTCTTGACATCTTAAAGTTGTTTCTTATAAAATTTGCATTGGTGTCATTTTGTTTCAAGCTGATATTGTGACAATGTCTCCCTGGATTTATACTGACAATTTATTTTTATTTTGACATAATGTCATCCCTATAGCCCTTCACTAGCATCTATTATAAGTCTGTAGATTTAAATGAAAAGTGGTTTCATTCTGAAAGCTACAGAAACTAACTGAGCTTTCTTAGTAGCTACTTTTCTGACCTCAATATCTAGCTATTGATTCACTTAGGTTTTTATAGAATGTCAAAAGTTCCTGCCCAGTGCTTTAGGCAGCTCTTGCATATATACCAAATAAGGAAATTAAACAAAAGCTTCCCTTGAAAATGAAAAATAATTGCCAATAAGAAAGGGGTGAATGCATGTTTGTCACAGCAGCATCAAACAAACAACTAGGCAGTGTTGGTGACATTGCCTTGAACTGCTGAGAGCTGCTGATCCTCTTTCTCTTTCACTGAAGTGGTAGGACATCTTTTTAGGACTGAACATTCAGGCTGATTCCAGGCATCTACTTGGCAAACACAAAGTCCTCAATATCTATGTTTTATAAGCTGTTACTACTTTATTTAAATACCAAAAATGATGATAGGCAAGCTCTGGTGGGAACCATGGTGAGAGGAGATTTCAGGAAGTTTTCTGTGTGGCAGGTATGTCTTTGAACCTGGTTTATTTTTTCAGCTCTTTCATTTTTTTAATTCAAAGAGGCAAACAGGATAGTGTGCAGTATCACAAATGCCTTGTGACCCTTCTTGAAGTAGAGTCATTGTGTGGCATAGCTAGAATCCCCAAGGGCACATTTGCAAATTATAAAGCAAATTCCTGCCTGCGGTTATTGAATATTCTTGGGATTATCCATGATCCTGACAGAGTGGCTTGTGTATGTGATTTTGAAAAGCTATTGTTCATCAGAATACAAGCATGACTTAATGAGGTATTTCCAGCAGCAACATTATTTATATGTTCTGGTATAAATGGTTCAGCTCCTATAGAACTTCATAGCTGGTAAATCACAGTACAGGTACAGAAGAAAAGGAACCTTCAAAAGCAAAAAATGTCCATTTTTAATGAATCAACCCATCAATACTAAGTAATGGTGATGGTGACTTGCTTTCACTGACTTGTCTCACCAGCAATGCCTAGGCAGAAGCTTTACCATGGTTTAACCAAAATTAAGAACTCAGAACTGAAACTTCCATGCATGTGGGAGGTTCTTTATTCTGCCCAACTTGCACAAAGAAAAGTGCAATTTGATTGCCTAAATAAGGTAGCGAAGCATCATTTGAAAAGACTTCCAGCTCATGTTCCAAAAGCACACAGGTCTTCCAGAGGTCTTGTGTCAGACCTGTCAGTCTCACGTGGATGTTTAGATACTGCAGCAGCAGATCTCTACCTTCAGGCTAAGTATTACATGATCAGGACAAGAGATATTTTAACAACAGTGCAAGAAAAGAGAGATCTGGGAAGATCTGTGAAGCTGGTGAGAAAAGTTTATCTTACAACTCTTCAAAACAAAAATGATGACTTAAATATAAGTTTAACTGACACTTTGAAGTTTAGACTGGAATTAATTTTGAACTTTATCTCCGAAATTCAAAGGAGAACCTGAAACTACATAGGCAGAAACTGAAGAGTTGCACAAAATGCAGATAAAATATTATATACCTGTATGAGAAGTGTCAATTCATATAGATGATTTAGATAAGGAAAAAACAGTATATA
Source organism: Aramus guarauna (assembly GCA_013400195.1). NCBI lineage: Eukaryota > Metazoa > Chordata > Aves > Gruiformes > Aramidae > Aramus > Aramus guarauna. Next base: position 250,622 of record VXBL01002146.1, on the reverse strand, counting down.
AACCTACCAGTGAAGTTTCATCTAAATCATGAACTGTTTATTGGGTATTCTTTTTTCTCCTTTCCAATATTGAAATATGCTGTTGTTAGAATTAACTCAATATATTTTTGTTATCTGTATAAACTCTGTCTGTCTTTGACTTCAGTAGAGTTTCATAGTCTAATTAAATGTTGTCTGTCAGATTGGAATGTCTCTGTCAGTAATTCTTGTCTAAAAGGGAAACACCACGACTGGAAATAGCACGCTCTGTTGCATTAAGCATGGCAATGAGCATTCGTATTAGTCTTGCATTTTAACTCTTCCAAGCACTGCTTAACTGATCTTAAAGTTGGTCTTACTGAGTAGACGTTTCGCAACTAACTTCTGATTTTGGGTGCCTACCACTGCAATCCTGTTTTTCACATATGTCAATCTACCATAAGTAGTGCTAGCTTCAAACACAGTTTGGGGACTTCAGCATATTGCACGGGGTGTCCAAAAATGTATGAAACTTTTTGGAAATGTGGCTTTACTCAGTAGGTATTGAGCTTTCTGTCTGTGGACCATGGATATTACTACTAATATTCTTGCAAAGGATACTTTGCAATAGTCTGCATCTTGTTACAACCTGTACCTGGCAATAGAAATGCTAAAAAATTTCTGCTAGCAAAATCAGGGATGAGAAAGATTTGCAAGCAACTCAGAAAGTATGAGCTGCCCAGAAACTTGGTTGTTTACAGCACTGAGCAATTATTGTAGCCAGCCTTGCCCTACCAGTGCAGTTCTGTGGACTAACATGGGACCACAAGATGGTAATGCCTCCAGTTCTCAGTTTCAAACTATGTAGTTAGATACAGGTGAGGGTTGGTCTTGTTTGACTTCCCACAGAGGTTTTTCCAGGCCTAGAGTTTATTGTCTTCAAAATATACAGCTGTGAAGACTGCAGTTAGCTGTTAATTAACTGCTGTAAACTGGGAGTCTCTCTTACTGGGAGAAAAAAACTGACAGGGTTTGTGTATCCTCTCTGTAGAGGATACAGTCCCTTTATAGGAATTCCATGCTGTCCTATGAAGTGAGATGCTTAGAGTTTATGCTGATTCCCATGTTGGGACAAGTTTCACTACAGATTTCTGCTTCACTAGGCATGAAGGATCCATCAGCTGTTAAACCAAGGGCTGTAATACCACTAGCTGTAGAGAGGTGCTTGATTAGATTGTTTTATAATGCTTGGATAAGAACTGAGATGTTGCTGTTCTTTCCGGTGTGAATAATCCAGACATATACAAATACAAGCATGGGTATGCACACTGTACTTCTGATGATCACATGATAAAAGGAGAAATCAGCTGTAAAAGAAAATGAGACAAGGTGAGTTTTTTTGGATGTGCTGACAGCTCTGTGAAGGATATATTGAAATCTTGCATTTAAATTTCAATGTGCAATGGTAACAAAGGGAAGTGCATGAGGACCCCTTGAAGATCTAATGTCTATTGACTACTATTTGAAAGTCAACCATCGATTTCAACCATTATTTATTTCATTTTTAATGTGCATTTGGTGTTTGCTGCATACTCCATCTTTCAATGATGACTAAGATCAGCACATATTTTTCAAGGATTTACTTATTATGGTCTAGAAGTTTTCACTTTGTGAAATTCCTTTTCAAAATGTGAGCAAACACTCCAGATGATGTGCAGAAAGAAGGTGAGTGTAGTACTATTGCACATAATACCACTTCAGCTTCTCCCTATCTCATTACTTAAAAACTCTACTTCAATAAAGTGTTAAGAAAATAAAAATTTCTTGGACAAGAATAATAAAATCAACAGTAATTAATTGCTTCAATATTTCTCACAGCCATTCCCCCTCCATAGGAAATTAATTTCCATTCATACTACAGACAAGATACAGGAGATGGAAGGGGAGAAAATTAATTTGGCTGATGTCATTCTGTAGTTTAATCCCAGCATTAATATCCTTTGTATCGTGACTGGGAATGATATCTGGATTCAAAAGTAATTCTGTAAAATTTGAGGCTTTACAGAATTGACATTGTTCTGGGAATGAAGATGTTGCAATCTTCCTACAATTTGCAATAGCCAGTAAAATTGAAGAATCAAATGAGAGCTAAAATTCCTGTCTCTATCTCTGAAATACACAGCTGTCATCATCTCCCACTCCCGTTTTGTAATGATCAGATAGACTTGCCAAGATAGTCACGTCTACAATTGTCTGTGTTTTGATGGATGAGCTCTTAAAAAAAAAAAAAAAAGTTGTAATATGCCTGAAGGCAAAGAAGTGAATGGCTGTTTCTTTGTGCAGAACTTGTACTGGGTCCTATGTTAGAGAAAATTCTGGCCAGAGGAGAAGAACTTCAGAGACATGCCAGGGTTAGGGATAAATTTGCTTTCCCGTGTACAGAGCTGTCAGTTCTCATGCCATCAGACAGAGACTCACAATTAAATCCCATCTTATTTTAACCACAGACAGTGGGAAAGTTTCTATGTAGGCAGTGACACAGACAGTCTGAAGTTTTTTTCCAAACAGAGAGGGAATCAGGAAAGAATTGGCTTTGGGTTCCTACCTGCATCCCACTCCAAAGAAGCTTCCTTAGGAAGTGCTTTCTCCCAGTGCTGAGTAGTACCTTGACACAGCTGATATTGTGAACCCCAGACTATGCTGCGTGCCTGTTTTCCTGATTAACAATCACTGGTGTTTACACACTGAGAGTGAAAGAAGTCATCTGCAGGTACACTGTGCTGGGAGAGTGCTGTCTGCTGAAGTTAGGCTGGAGCAGTTCAAATCCCAGAGCAGGAGCGTGGTTTCAGTTTTAGAATCTCAGAATTTGTCTACAAATTTTAAATGACCCACCACTGCAATCACCAGAAGTTTCATATTGTGAATTTAGTGCAAACTGATTAATCTTTCTTTTCCTGAATCTGAAGAGAGCCTAAACTCCTACCTGAGTTTGATTTCAATTCCATTTATTTTAAGTGCTAGTGCTTGAAGGATAAATCTAAAGGCACTTCACTTGTGTTTGCTGGAGAGATTGGTATGTGTCCTTCTGACATTCTGATTTAAAAAATCATCTTTAGACCCAGTGTATCTATTTATGTGGTCATTTTATGGAACATTATGGGAAATAATTGTTTAGTGAAAAGCATTCTTATTTACATTATTGTATGTTATTTGACCTTCCTCAAGAGCACTGGGACACCTCCAAGCACTCCACTCAGCTTTGAATACTGGCACTTGTGAGCCCATTCTTACACCCTGGTAAGATGATTAATGTACCTTGGAAAATCACCTAATGGCTTGATACACTTTCTATGCAGCCTCTTGTGGGAGAAAAACAGGATAATGATGTAAGATGTAATTTATGGCTATGAAATGGAGGAGCTGAAACAGAGAAACACATTCAGAAGTATTGACAGGATATCTGTAGTGCTTGACATCTGCACAGCAGAATTTAAAAGCATGCGTGAAAGAGAGTGCTATTGAAAGACATCCCAAATACATGGAGACACCTGGCTGACAAGGATATTCCCTCTTTCGAGACTAGTGGAAGGAACATGAAGAGATTTATCTAGTCAAAATATTGACCTGGAACCTTGCATTTTGTTAGAAGATGTGAAGTACCTGATGTATATGACACCAAAGTGTCCTAAATTGAGTTTATTGGTTGTTCACAAATCTGTTCTTTCTTGTCAGGCTAAAGATCTTACTTTCCCTGCAGAGCTCGGAAAGGCTGATAGTTCTTCTCATGGTAACATAATGTCAAAAAGGAAAATAAAACAACAACAACAACAAGAAGGAGGAAAAAACCACAAGTTTCTTTTTAAATTGGTATATGCATGTCTGCCAAGCTTTTTTCCTTTTTTGGTTACTTAGTGCCTCCTGAGACCCTACATAAAATATTTTGAAGCAATAAGCCACCTGGAAAGAACTGATATGCCAAAATGTTTAGAGCCGTCATTCCTCTTTTTTGGATACCGAACTTCATTTTTAGCAGAAGGAAAGGATGTTAACTGGCCCATACTCTGATTAGTGTGAGAGAATGGCTAGAAAGCTGTTAATACAATATGAAAGTGTTTATTTGTATCTCATTTTTATGCGGAGGTTCATGATCTCAATGGCATTCTTTATTGACATTTATCAGTTTTGGGGACTCTAATTCTTTAAGTTTATAATGGTAACATTAAAATGTCTGTTCTAAGTAATGCCATATTTCTGTGATTTATTTTTTAATATTAAGACATGACAAATACTGCATACCTGCACACTCTGGATGCCCTTGATGTAACTTCAAAGTACATCCTGAGTGCAACAGTACAGTATAAAATACTCCAACAAGCAATTCCAATCTCAAATCTCCCATGTGCGAAAAAAATTCCCTACTCTTGTGATTACAATTCCTGTCCCCATTTTCAAAAGCCCAAGAGACAAGTGAAATTTTGTTAAGTGCCCTAAATCATCACTTATTTGCCTGAAGGTGTTAATGTTGGGTCATATTCTTTTCACATATAGAACAGAGAATTATTTCTTGAATTCTATTTATTTCAGCACTGGCAATATATAACGATTGTCACTGAAAATTTGTCCCTAGTTGTAGAATTTCCAACTCTCTCTCCATTGTTCCAAAAATAATATCTTGCAGTAGTGCTCATATCACTGTCATTTTATCAAAGAACAACTTCCAATTGAAAAGCCACGAGATGTTATTAGCCTATATTGTACACAAAAGTTAACAGTAATGTGTCATCTGGAAGGCAGAATACATTACATTCCAACAGTGTCATCAAGAAGGGGTTTGAAAATCCACCCAAAAAAATAGTTCAGTCAACGGGCTTATTCAACCGATTTCTAAATATCATCAGTATTTTTTATTATTGCCATTATTATTATAGCACATTGGGTATTTTTTCTTCCATTTGACAAAAAAAAAAAAAAAAAGTAATAATGAGTTTCTTTTTATTGGCTTGAGACTATCTAGGGATGACATAGAGGATTTTTTATAATGAAAAACCACTAAGAGGCGCAGCCACTTTTGGCAAGGTTAAATTATGAAAGCAATTCTACCAAACAAAATCCATGAGTCACAAAAATGCTGCCACTGGNGGCAGTTACCACGGTGACTGGGCACTCCAAGCTTATCCTTCTTACTGAAAAAAAAAAAAAAAAAAAAAGAAAAAAAAAAAAAGAAAAAAAAGAAAAAAAAGGAAAAAAATAGGGGAAAAAAAGGAAAAAAATAGGCAGATAACACCCCTCCCAACTTCCCCTTTCCCCATATGTAACCTATATATTGTTACAGAGTTAGTGATTCAACTGGTTATTGCAGGCAGACTTCAGGACCTGCTGAGTTAACTCCTTCTCTGCCATTGTTCATGCATAGCCTGGAACTGAGATTGCTTGCTTGAGATGTTTCGAAAGGGAAAGGGAACGTGGTTTTCCTCTGGGCCTAGCTGAAACTACTGTATCATTTGTGAGGAGGGATGAGGTAAGTTAATGAGAAAACAGGTTTTGTTTGTAAAGGAGATGCTGATAACAAGTTCATAGAATCATAGAATGATTTGTTTTGGAAAGTACCTTAAGGATCACCTAGTTCCAACCTCCCTGCCATGGGCAGGGACACTGTCCGCTAGACCCAGTTGACCAAAGCCCCATCCAACCTGGCCTTGAACACTTCCAGGAAGGGGGCAGCAACATCTTCTCTGGGCAACCTGTTCCAGTGCCTCACCACCCTCACAGTGAACAATTTCTTCCTAAAATCTAATCTTTATCTACCCTCCTTCAGCTTAATGCCGTTACCCCTCGTCCTATCACTCCATGCCCTTGTAAACAGTCCCTCGCCAGCTTTCCTGTAGGCCCCCTTCAGGTACTGGAAGGCTGCTCCAAGGTCTCCCTGGAGCCTTCTTTTCTTCAGGCTGAATAACCCCAACTCTCTCAGCCTGTCTTCACAGGAGAGGTGCTCCAGCCCTCTGATCATCTTCATCACCCTCCTCTGGACTTGCTCCAACAGCTCCATTTCCTTCTTGTAGTGGGAACCTCAGAGCTGGATGTAGTACTCCAGGTGGGGTCTCACGAGAGCAGAGTAGAGGGGCAGAATCACCTCCCTTGACCTGCTGGTTACACTTCTTTTGATGCAGCCCAGGATACGGTTGGCTTTCTGGGATGCAAGCACACATCTGCCAGCTCATGTTGAGCTTCTCATCCACCAACACCCCCAAGTCCTTCTCCTCAGGGCTACTCTCAGCCCATTCTCCGCCCAGCCTGTAGCTGTGCTTGGGATTGCCCCAACCCATGTGCAGGACCTTGTACTTGTTCTTCTTGAACTTCATGTGGTTCTCATGGGCCCACTTCTCAAGACACTTAAGGTCCCTCTGGATGGCATTCCTTCCCTCCAGCATGTTGACTGGACCACACAGCTTGGTGTCATCAGCAAACTTGCTGAGGGTGCACTCAATCCCACTGTCTTTGTTGCTGACAAAGATGTTAAACAGTGCCAGTCCCAAGAACAACCCCTGAAGAACACCAGTCATCACTGGTCTCCACTTGGACATCAAGCTGTTGACTGCAACTCTTTGAGCCCAACCATCCAGCCAATTCTGTATCCATCGAGTGGTAGATAACCAGTCCTCCTGTATCATTCCTGAGGGGGCCCGCATTTTCCCTGGTCTTCCTTTTATTGCTGACGTACCTATAGAAGCTTTTCTTGTTGCCCTTGACATCCTTGACCAGATTTAATTCTATCAGGGCTTTAGCTTTCCTAACCTGATCCCTGGCTGCTTGGACAATTTATCTGTATTCCTCCCGGGCTACCTGCCCTTTCTTCCACCCTCTGTAGGTTTGCTTTTTGTGCTGGAGTTTGTCCAGGGGCTTCTTGTTCATCCATGCAAGCCTCCTGATGCTTTTGCATGACTTCCTCTTAGTTGGGCTGCATCGCTTGTGAGCTTGGAGGGGGTGATATTTGAGTACTAACCAACTGTCCTGGTCTCTCTTCCTTCCAGGACTTTGTCCCATGGTACTCTACCAAGCAGGTCCTTGAAGAGGTCAAAGTCTTCTCTCCTGAAGTCCAGGGCAGTGAGCTTCCTGTGCACCCTTCTCACTGGCCTCAGGATCTTGAACTACACCATTTCATGGTCACTGCAGCCAAAGCTGCCCTTGAGCTTCACATTCCCCACGAGCCCCTCCTTGTTGGTGAGAACAAGGTCCAGCATGGCACCTCTCTTCATTAGCTCCTCTGTCCCTTGGAGAAGGAAGTTACCATCAATGCATTCCAGGAACCTCCTGGATTGCTTATGCCCTGCTGTGTTGTCCCTCCAACAGATACTGAGGTGACTGAAGTCCCCATGAGGACCAGGGCTTGTGAACATGAGGCTGCTCCTATCTGTGTGTAGAGGGACTCATCTGCTTCATCTTCCTGGTCCAGTGGCCTATAGCAGACCAGCACTATAGTCGCCCCTATCCCTTGCCCTCCCTTTATTCCTGACCCATAAGCTCTTGACTGGCTCCTCATCCATCCCCAGGTGGAGCTCCATGCACTCCATTTGGTCATTGACATAGCGGGTGACACCCCCTCCTCGACTTCCCTGCCTGTCCTTCCTAAAGGACATAATGGTCATAGGAGCCATCCCACCACTACCAATAAGATCATAGCCCAGTAACCATGTGCATGTCTCTAACTCTTCTTGTTTCTTCACGATGTTATGTGCGTTTGCATAGAGGCATTGAAGTTGGGCCCCTGATGAAGCTGACTGGCTGGCTGGAGTGTCTGGATTGCTTCCATTCACTCCTTTCCTTTACGCTACTGCCTTCATCCTGGCAGGGGGAGGACACAGGGTCCTCTTGATTTTGGGTTTTGTCTGGTGGCTGTCCCTGTTTCTGTCTCAGGGAGGGCAGAGCTTGGCTCCACCAGTCTGTCTCTTCCTCAGCCTCCCTGATGCTCCTTAACCTTCCCACTTCCTCTCGTAGCTCTGCCACCAGGCTGAGCAGATCGTCCCCCTGGTCACAGCTCACACAGCCCTTCTCACTGCTGCCATCCATTCCCAGTGACAGCTCTGGCACTCCCTGCAGCCTGGGGCCCTTCCTGTGTGCCCTCCGGTGCAAACTGCCACGTCACGCTCTGGTCACAGCGCTGCCCAGGCGGCTTTTTATAGGCGTGGGGGTGGCCGCGGTTGCTCTGGCAGTGCCCAGGCCTGGTCAGCGCCTCCCGCCATTGCTGCCGGGTCCTGGTGGGTCTCTCTGCTCCTCCGGTGTTTCCCTTCCTCAGGAAAACCCCTGTGTGCCGAGATCTGCCGCTCTGCTGTGGGTCAGACTGGCACTGGAGTAGCTCCCCTTGACAAAGTTGGCCTAGAAATCACAAAGGTGTTAAAAAGACAAAGCTCTGACCTCTGTTAGGTGTTCCAGTGCTTTTAAGGTAGGACTTCTGGATGTTTTAGGCCTTTCAGCAAGCTTCTTTCATCATAGTGAGTCAGTGTCTGTGTACAAAACACTATTTGTGTCAATAGACACCTTTAGTAGTGTAAGCGGTCAGTCAGTGAACTTGGTTGAGAGATTTGCACTGTGCAATAGAAATGGAATTTTTTGTATTGCATCTGTCTATCACATGTTCTGCACAATGCATCCATATCTACCCTTTTCTTTTCCCTTGTCCCTGTCCTACTAGGTCACAATACCATAAAACCAATGCTCTAGGTTTCCCAGTTACAAAAGCAGATCTCTGGACCCCACCAGCTAAAAAAATAGGCAGGAAATAATAGGGGGGGGTTTGCTGAGGGTTTCTTCTTGAGTGTAGTTAAAGAAAACCACAGTCAGCTATCTTCTGCTTCACAATATGTAAATATGCAGTGTTATATTGAACAAAACAGAAATAAATTACTCATCAAGAAATTCCTCAGCAAGTATGTAATTAGAAATGGATTCCAAATCAAAATGCAGCCAGAAACTGCAGAAATCCACATCTAGAAGTAAACAGCTTACAACTGCTTTAGGATAAATATTCTGCTATGCTACAGGAATTTAAAAAAAAAATCAGAAAAAAGGGTGAGTAATACAGTTCACGGTACCTGTGGTTACACAGACAGTAGCTAAGCTGATCTTAAGACACTTGAAGAATCTGTTTATGTTTAAAGATTTGCACTTGACAGAAGAATTGATCTTCACTGATAACAGTCTGTGAAGCTCTGACCTCTGTTTTCATCAGCAAGCCTTTCTGGCAGGCAACTGAGAGTCAAAAGAAAGTCTTGCTGTGAGATCTACCAAATTCACTGTGACCCTAATTCATCCTGTCTAATGTTGGGAGTTTAACTACAGCACCTTTACTAGGAGTGCAGTCCGTCTACACTCCCTAGATCTACAAAAATTTACAGACTCAGGCCAGGCAACTGACAAAACTCTTCTGTTCCCCAAACACAAAAGATGCCTCTGACTATGAAAATGATGAATGTAAACATATTCCAAAATTTGCTTGAACCAGGACAAAGGCTCTAACCATGACACTGGTTTACTTCTGGGTAGGAATGAAGATTCTGGTGAGTATTTAAGATTGCACAGTAGCATTTGCTTTTGATATATCCTCTCACCCTATTTTCTTCCCTAATCATGGTGTTCATGAAAAAGACATGGATAGATTCTGATGGCCGCAAAGAAAGGCTTATGCTGCAACTAAATCTTTTAAGTCTATGATGAACTTAACTGCATCTTCAGTTTATTGAATTGAGCATTATGGAAGGATCCTGCTCTGTTGAATAGATAGCACACATCTGCAAAGGCTTTTCAGACAATCTGAAACCATCCATCACTGTGCTTCTTTAAACTCTGTCCACTGATTTACTGAGAAGCTCTTGACATCTTACGAAGTTCTCCATCTCAAATTCGTGAGTCTCACCTATCTCCTTCCTGATTTGTGCAAGAAAATCATAAGCAGCTAATGTCACTCCAAACCCATGCCTCAGCCAGAAGGATATAATTTCCCATCTTCCATCAAATATATTACAATTCACTGAACACTGAAGAAACTTACCCTGGATTTATTGGTTGTAGTGGAAAAAAGTACAGCATCAAATCTGCTATTTGTGAGAATACCCATGGGAACTCACAGAAAGACCAATTTTAAGCCTTTCTAAGTAGTAAACATGGAAGTAGTAATGCAGACACAGCTTTGTCTCAGTGTAGGTATGGGCATGGAATTGTGTAAACCATGTTAATGATAATTCTTCTGTCAACAGATAAAAGATTTTACTAGAGGCCTCCTAAATCCTTTTGCTACATCTGCTGTTGTCAAGCATAAAATATTGTTCCTCACCTGAGAAGCATAGCCAGGAACCAGAATAATGTATTAAAATGGCTTGACATCTTCCCACTCAGTTCAGACAGAAACTGCATTTCTATTTTTGTGCTTCTCACCTGCAGTATACCACTAATACCAATTATTTCTTTAGCTGTAATAGGCAGCCAGGTGAAATGGACAAGTGTCAATGACTTTAGACTTAGAAATAGGGAAAGGACAAACTGTTCTTATTGCTGACTCCATATGACCTTATCATATGGACCATTATTAACAAAATGGTCCACTGTGGTTTATTTGTGATATATCTCTTCTTCCATTCCTTTCTCAGAAAAGGGAGTACTGGAGAGCTTTCTTTTGGGTTTTCTAGTTTTCTTGCTCTAGCTTGATGTCATATATACCAGAGCATATTGAATAGCTGGAAAAGAAAGGTTATGAGACCTGGGATGGGATCTGGAAGAGACTTGATGACCCATTCAACAATGTTCCAAACAGTTGAACTCAAAGCAAATGGCTTTAGGATTTGAAGTCTGATACCTCCACCAGCAGTCATGGGTCAGTAGAGTGCTCTGGAGGCACTGATTCCTGCCCCCTCATTTTGACTGAGGTCTTCCTGGGGTTGTTCCTATAGGTATACAGATTGCATTTTCACTGGCTCTTGTGGAGATCATAACGAGATCTTTTATCTCTTACTTCACCTCTCTTTTAAGGATCTTCATGTCCCATCACAGGGACAGTAAACCAGAACAAAACAGGAACTAGGCTCTTGCTTTACTTTGCTACTTTGAAAATCTTAGCCTGGGTTCTAATTTCCTGTAATTTCTGTGGTGCATAATTTTTCATTGTGGTTATCTTGCTGCCATTTTTCTTCTCACCTGAAAAAGCTGTCTTTTTAGGGTCATTTATCCTACAGGCAGCTGTCTTGTTGGGAGCACAAATCCTGCTAGAACCTCTCAGTAGCTAACCAAAAGCCTTTGTGATTCCATATTTGCATTTTTGTTGCTTTTAAATATTGCAGTTTTTCCTTTCCATCCCTTTCCCCCTCCCCTTTTTCATGGAGCCCTAGCACCCATCTGCACATATGCACCAGGCATTAACATGGGCCTGAAGTTAGCTGATTCACATGGATAAATTTTAGTAGGCTACTACCGCCCTAATCCAAATTTCCAAGGTTTGCCATGGAATCTCCAGTATTAAGCAAAAACATCCAGAAGGACGCTACACATAACTTTTTAAGAATAAGTTTAAGAATGAAATGAAATGAAATATTAGTGGGACTGACATCCATGAAATGCCTACCAAGTATGTTGAGTAGCTGGGGAAGAAAAGGAGTTCCAAGTGTATTTTGCAGATGGGAGATGAAATCATTGCTATGTGCTGCCTTTAGCAGCTGGTTTGCTTCCCCCTACAAACCAGGAATTTGGGTTATCCAAAAGCTCTGCTGGTCAGGTGATAAAGCTTTGAAACTTGTGCACATGAGCTTTGTACACCTCAGAACTTCGGGCTCCAGCGTGCTGCCCACATGAGGTTCCATTTAGGTCAATTTTCAGTAATAATATTCTTACTTACATGAACTAATCAGGAAAGGTTAAAGAAAAATACTAAGACAAGATTCTTGTTTGAGGGAGAAACTGGTATCCTTCTAATAATAAAATAATTTTAGCCAAAAGTTCTTTTCTTCCCCCTCCCCCCCTGCCCTTCTTCTTAGGATATTAGTAGACATCATGAATAACAGGTATATGAAAGGATATAGAAAAAAAGAATATCTACCTGTAGTTTTAGTGGTCTTCCAGATGTTGACAGTCTCCTCCTTTATTCAGCACGGTTTTGCTTTATTACTCACATTGCACATGGAGTAGTAGTTTCCTCATTCAGGATTTGTCCAATGCATGGGGCTAAGCCTAAGTTTACATCTTCTCCAATTATAAGAGGTCCATTAAGTTCAGATAATGTGAGATATAAATTTAATAGGAATTCTAGGGAAATCATAATTAGGTGCAGAGACATTACATGAGTTTAATGACTGAGATTTAATTTCAGTTTTCAGGATTATAAATTGAGAAACCTTATCTGGCTCATCTTTTTTTTTTTTTTCCTTAATTAATTGGAAATTTATTTCCAAGCAATTAAGGCAGAGATTCTTTTCAATCCCTAAGTGTTTGTGAGCTATATACTAATGTTCTCCACCTTACTTTCAAAAACCCATCCTGCTAATTTCTTTGACTTTTTTCTGATAACATGATAATGCCTGCGTGTGTTTTTATATATAAAGAAGAATCTTCAGTTTAGATATTCTATAGAAGATTAAGTTGCTCAGGACTTAGAACTGTAGCATTTCATAAATGCTGGTAGATTAGAAAGATAGTCCCACACAAAACCACACGAAGGAACAAAATTAAGAAGTAGCATCATTCTGCAAGTGTCTGAAAAAATGGCATGCTGATATTCTCTGTTGTGGTCTTTTATGGATACTAAGTTACTTTATCTCAGCAAGTAAAATTGTCCCACTCCTAAGCACTTGGGCTCATTCCACAGAATCACAGAACAAAGAATGGTAGGTGTTGGAAGGGACGTCTGGAGATCATCTAGTCCAAGCCTCCTGGTAAAGCAGGATCACCTAGAGCTGGTTGCACAGGATTGCATCCAGGTGGGTTTTGAATGTCTCCAGAGAAGGAGACTCCACAACCTCTCTGGGCAGCCTGTTCCAGTGCTCTGTCACCCTGAAAGTGAAGAAATTTTTCTTTATATTGACCTGGAACTTCCTGTGTTCCACTTTGTTCCCATTGCCCCTTGTCCTGTTGCTTGGCACCACCATCCTCTTGAGAGGATTCCATACAGGAACTCAGCTGTAGGTTTTCCTGTTTTACACCATGTGAGGAAATCCAACCTTCTCCTTCCTAAAGCTCTGTATCTGGATGCATTTAAAAAATGAGAGCTGGTGCATTAATATATTTTTATTCTTCTGAAGTGCTACGCTAATCAAATATGAATGCTGCACCATCCTGAGTAGTAACCTACCAGACAGCACAGAACACAGTCCCTATGCCTAAAGGCTTAAACCTCACAAGAAACAATTTTAGGAAGTAGATGTTGCTTTTGCCATTATTTTTTAGAGCAGGATCACATCTACAATGTGATTGGCTCTCTCCGACTCTACCACAGTGCTGAAGTGCCTACCGTTCCATCTGCTTTTGCTTTCCAAGAAACACCATACCTTCTGAAAAATAAACCATGGAAGCCTGAGTCAGAAACAACCCTCTGGCCAAAAAATCCAGCCATAACCTGGAGCCACCTGGTTCTGAGACAGAGCAGCTGCATCTGCATGAAGAAAAGCATACAGTGTCAGCTTGGTTCTCTTTCTCCCAACACTGTCACTCTGCCATCATTCAGGGCAAGTCTGTCACTTTTTCAGAGTGCAGAGTACAGACTATGAGGAAAAAACAACCTCCTTCAAATTCAAGGTGCTAAATTTCACATACACTGCCTTTGTTTGCCAAACCAGTTTAAGTTTCTGCCTTCTTCGTTCCTCTTTTTCTTGTTTGCAGTCCCTACTGCAGTCAACACTGTCTCTGTCTCATTTGTACTGGTAAACATTGAACTGGTCTTAAACTAGAGTGCTGGCACAGGCCAGCTTAAGAACAAAACCACTCCAGAAGTTCATGGAATTTTTTAGGTTGCTTCAACAAAAAAGTAATATTCTGCTTTACTGTACAGCAACACCAGCATTTTTTTTTTCAGTACAGGTGAAGAGACAACGTTGCCTCCTTGTAGAAACAAGCATCAGGGAATAAAAAGTTCTAAAGGTATTTTACAAATAAACATCAATGGAATTACACCCTAATGAATACTATTTTCATAACCAAGCTGGTATCCTCTTGGTATTTGGTATCTATCAAAACTAGAAAAGAACAAGATAAGAAAAATAGTGAGGTTTTAGATCAATAGTTTCAAATATGGTGCAGCAAAAGAAAGGGAAAATTAAGTTCGATTTTAAAGTAATGAATGATTTAGAGGATTAGTGGCAGGAAATACACTTCACATCTAAATAACCAGTTACACTGTGAAAAGACAAGCTGACCTGCAGTGCATGAGTGGTTACGTTGATAGCCTCTCTAGCCAACAATTCAACCAATGTGAGTAAAAAATAAAAAATAAATTTCTCCTGAGGCTGTTTCAAAGCAAAAACAGAACATTCAACGAAATGTTCATGAAAGTGTCCCCTGTGGAAGCTCAGATTCAAACTGTTCTGAGTTTTCTGCTTCAGATGACACATGGCTATGACATCGACTCATGCTTTTCTGTGGCTCAGGTCCCCTTTATTCTTTATAAGCTGTGATTCCTGGATGAACCAGGAATGCACCAAAGTGACATTTCAGAGTCAAAATATTTTCAAGATTTAATCAAAAGCTCAAAATCTGCCATGGGAATATCTGATGTTTTTTAAAAAAATATATTCACTATTGTTTCTTGAGTGAAAGAGCATTTTTTCAGACAGATGAAGTGTCAACTGAGAAGTCAGACATAGAGCAGGTTATGGTGCCTGGATCTTATTGCAGAGGTGGCTGTTTCAGTGCTCACATGGTCACAAAGTGAAGAAGTTAACCTTGACTGCATTGTCAGCAGTATTTGAATAGAGATATTCAGTGTCATGGTAATGAACTTTCTGACTGGAAAGCAACACAGGAAAATGCTGGAATAAATAGCTATCTGCTGCTGTCTTTTCAAGCAGGATAGTAGCAAGCTGTGGGTTTCGTACATCATGGCTTCCATTATTTATTGAGTTTCCAAGGTTAAGGAACAAATGATAAAAAAACACAATTGTGTGTTAAAGCACCTTGGACTGGGACCTGACATCTCAGCTGCAAGGTGGAAATGAGACTTCTCACTTTCAGTCACTATTGGCCTCAATTTTTTTCTTGCTGTTTTTTTGTTTTGTTTGCAAAGTACAAGTAGCTTCCAAGTTTAACCAGATTTTCCTCTTTACATGCTCCTCTCTGACTTCTGTGGCTTATTCAGATGATTGGTCTGCCTTCTTAATAAACAATTAATAATAATGGTATTAATACTAGCTAGGAATTCTACTGATGGATCATTACATCATTTTACTTTGTACTGAACTTGTGGAGTTTGGGATCCTGCTGAGCACACTGAAGGTTAGTACTGAGACAAAGGTTTTAGATCTTAGAAGAGGAAACTTCAGCTCGCTCTGAGCTCAGTTGGGAGGGATTCCATGGGAAGCTTCCATGGAGGATGAAAAAGCTAGCAAGCGCTGGGAGTTTTTCAAGAGTGCTCTCCTGCGAGCACAAAAACGGTCCATCCCCTTGAAAGGTAAAGGAAGTAGGCAGAGCAAGAGACCCCCTTGGCTTAACTGGGAGCTTCTGAGTCAGCTCAAAACCAAAAGGGAAGCTTCCATGTGTGCGTGGTGGGTGGGGAACTGGCTGACAGGCTGCACCCAGAGGTGCTGGTAAATAGCTCCTTTTCAGACTGGCAACCTGTCACAAGTGCGGTCCCCCAGGGATCGATACTGGGCCCAATGCTGTTTAATATCTTCATAAGTGATCTGGATGGTGGGATCAAGTGCACCCTGATGAAGTTTGCTGATGATACCAGACTGAGTGGGGAAGTGGACACTTCGGAAGGGAGAATCACTCTGCAGGAAGACCTGGATAGACTGGAAGAGTGAGATAACAAGAAACTTATGAAGTTCAACAAGGACAAGTGTAAGGTCTTGCACATGGGAAAACATAATGCAGGAGTGCAGCACAGACTGGGATCCACCTGGCTGGAGAGCAGCTCTGTGGAAAGGGACTTGGGGGTCCCGGTGGACAACAAGTNATGAAGTTTGCTGATGATACCAGACTGAGTGGGGAAGTGGACACTTCGGAAGGGAGAATCACTCTGCAGGAAGACCTGGATAGACTGGAAGAGTGAGATAACAAGAAACTTATGAAGTTCAACAAGGACAAGTGTAAGGTCTTGCACATGGGAAAACATAATGCAGGAGTGCAGCACAGACTGGGATCCACCTGGCTGGAGAGCAGCTCTGTGGAAAGGGACTTGGGGGTCCCGGTGGACAACAAGTTCAATATGAGTGGACAGTGTGCTGCAGTGTCAAAGAAAACCAACAGGATGCTGGGTTGCATAAACAAGGGCATCACCAGCAGAGATAAAGAAGTCATTACCCCACTCTACTCAGCGCTTGTCAGGCCACACCTGGAAAACTGTGTTTGGTTTTGGTCCCCACTATACAAAAAAGATGTGGACAGGCTGGAGAGGGTCCAGAGGAGGGCAACCAGGATAATCAAAGAACTGGGAAGCCTGTCATATGAGGAAAGGCTGAGAGAACTGGGTTTGTTCAGCCGTGAAAGAGAAGTCTTGGGTGTGACTTCACCACCATGTTCCAGTACTTAAAGCATGGTTACAAAGAAGATGGAGACTCCCTTTTTACAGGGAGTCGCATGGAAAAGACAAGGGGTAATGTGCACAAATTAGTCCTGGGGAGATTCCAATTGGACACAAAGAGAAACAATTTTCACAATGAGAACAATCAGCCATTGCAATAATCTCCCCAGGAAAGTGGTGGATTCCCCAACACTGGACACTTTTAAGATTCGTCTGGACAGGATTGCTGGGCCATCTTGTCTAGGGGGTGCTTTTGTCTAGACGGAGCTTTTGCCAAGAAAGGTTGGACCAGATGATCCTTGGGGTCCCTTCCAACCTGGTATTTTATGATTCTATGATTCTATGAAATATAGCTAGACATATGCTCACAGGCAGAAATATGAGTCCTGCCCAGCAAGATTTCCAGTTGGGTTATAAGGTAAGAAACAGCAGATGGATTTGCAAAGGAGAAGAACACAGGGTAATAATTACAGTAACAATTGCAACAGTCTTTTTAAAGTCTCTTTAAATATAAGGCAACTGATCTGCATTCTTTGTTATATTTAGCACTATATACATCTACCAGTGGTGAAAGATTATAGACTCTGTCAAGCAGATCATCAACTTATGTAAATTAGTGTAACTCCATGGGTATTGATGACATATACCAGCTTACCCTCTGAAGATCTGCACTTTCACTTTTTATTAAGATTTGTGATATTATAGATTGCCAGAGTCTGTGATTTTTATGTTTGCCAGTTATCATGTACAATCAGTAAAAAAAAATAAAAATAAGTTATTTCAGGAAATATATGAATTCTTAACAGAGAATCTAAGATGTAGTCACATACTCACAGACTCCTACAGCAACTGCAACAGTTTGCTAGCACAATTCACTTATCATTACTGTGCCCTCCAAGACATAGCAGCTGAATATGTGTGGTTCCTATTCTTCTTAAGACCGAAGTAAAATAGATCCATTCTCTCCTTTGCAGAGGTGGCTTAAACTGGAACAATTGAAATTGATTTCCATGAGTTTATTTCAGTTTGCACTTAAATGAATTTGGAGAATTCATGTGACCATTTCCATGTGGTAGCTGAGGAGATATAAAAAACATCTGCAGGTCAACAGAAACTATTACAGATGTTCCGAGGCAGGTGGGAATGATGACTATGCATTTAGAAAAGGCATAATGGTTATGTTTGCACAGTGGACAAAACACATTAAAAAAGGACATCACCTATGTATCATGTAAATGCAAACATGTGACCAATTTTTCAATAGTGCAAGAAGGAAATGCACCTGGGGAGGTGCAGCTGATCAATGTGCCCTGATCTGAAAAAAGATCTTAATATCTATTTGCACTGAATAAAGTGATGGGTGGTCATAGTGCAAATTTCCATGGAGAAAGCTTTGTTAAACAAGAGTTTCAGTGGAATCTAGCTAGTACCATTACATGTTCTAATGAAAGTGAGGCAAGCTCTTGAAAGCAAATCCTGAATTCTGAAGTCTTCTTAGATAAAGAGTTCAGAGATTCAGCCGGTGAGCTGCCAATCTGTTTTCTCCTATCATCAAATTAACACACCTTCATTGCACATAGAACTTATTGCCTTTGTGGGATCTATTTGTTTGCTTGTTGGTTTGTTTATGAAGTTCACAGTAGGTTAGTGTGGGAGTTTTCTGTGGAGTTTGTTGTTGCTGTTTTGTTTTCTTTCGCTCACTGTTGGAACTAGTCCAGAGGAGGGCGACGAAGATGATCAGAGGGCTGGAGCACCTCTCCTATGAAGACAGGCTGAGAGAGTTGGGGTTATTCAGCCTGGAGAAGAGAAGGCTCCAGGGAGACTTTAGAGCAGCCTTCCAGTACCTGAAGGGGCCTACAACAAATCTGGAGAGGGACTGTTTACAAGGGCATGGAGTGATAGGACAAAGGATAATGGGTTTAGACCGAAAGAGGGTAGATTTAGATGATATATAAGGAAGAAATTCTTGACTGTGATGGTGGTGAGGCACTGGAACAGGTTGCCCATAGAAGCTGTGGATGCCCCCGTCCCTGGAAGTGTTCAAGGCCAGGCTGGATGGGGCTTTGGGCAGCCTGGTCCAGTGGAGGGTGTCCCTGCACATGGCAGGGGGGTTGGAACTAGATGATCTTTGAGGTCTCTTCCAACCCAAAGCATTCTATGATTCTGTGATTCTATTTCTTTTTAATAAAGACAATCTTTCTTCTCATTAAGTTATATCAACGCTCTTTTTGCATTACTTATAGCTCTCAGGTTTTGGACAACAGGTATTTTTGTTCAGTTATTGATGATTATGTGATGACTTCATTTTAGGTAATGACAGAAAAGATAGGCAAATGACATTTTAGCTCTATTATTTGCAATTATGCAGATTCTAAGCATAGCATATCATAGCACATCAAAGTGTTGGAATTTCCTTTTTTGTTTGATAGACTGTTGGAATTTTGAGACTTGAGTCAGTTGCCTATTCAGAGGTGTCAAGTGTTATTTGCAACACCCACAGAGAGCTGATACATCTTCATGGGGCTGGCAGCTGTTACACAGAACCTGTGGGATGGCAGTGCTCGCCTGGAGCAGCAACTGGAAATTAAGCAGAATTCCACACGAAATGGCACTGGCCACCTATCCATCCTGGGCACCTTTATCCTTCCCTTATCAGGTGAGATTCAGTTTAAGATTAAGATTAAGACTTCTAATTATACATGTCTACAAGTAGATGCTTACCTCTGCTTTTGATGTCTAAGATTCCACCGTAATTGGTCAAGATTTAAGACTCTCAGTTCAGTTGCTTGAATATAGTTTCCAATGACACAAGACACCTAGTGCACCCTGCTTTTCCTCCAGCTGCCACTCCCAAGGGTCATGTAGCTCCTAGAAGTTCTATGTCATAGGTTCTTGGATAGTCTTGGGTACCTTTTGAGTGTCTCAGGTGCCATCGGATACCTATCCATAGGCATCCACTTGCATGGCTCGTCTGGTCAGCACAGTCAATGAAGCCTAGAGAGAAATTCAGCTGATCATGCAATTTACTTTAGGGTGATCTCCCCCTCTGCTTATGTTTGGTAGTGGCAATATTCAGACACTCTCATGTAGGTATGTAGGCTTTTGAGATAGCATAGTGATATGGACCTGGTGGATGCAACACAGGACCTATGAGATACCCAGGCTCTTCTGGACCAGTGGTTAGAGACCAGGCAATATACCCCACTGTATCTGAAATGGCAATAGATGCCCATGTTTAAGTGACTGAACAGGGCCTGTAGATGACCACCAGTTACAGTAAGAACCCAGGGGACATTAAGAAGTAGACCTATAAATGCACTTATCTTAAATTGGGTCCTTACCTCACCCACTATGTTTGGAAAGAAGATTAATATTGGAAATATGATATAAGGTGTATTAGGTAAAAGAGACTGTGCAACATTGACTCTGCTCTTCCTCAATGTATTCTCCCTCTAGAGCAATAACAACCATAACTTTTCTATTCTGTAAAACCATTTATGCTGGGTGGACCCCAGCCAGTAGCCAAATACTGACCCTGCATTTCACTCAATGCCCTCTCTGAGAGAAGAGGGTGGGAGGGAAATTGAAAGAAGGCAAAAGAACTTGTGGATCAAGCTAATGACAGTTTAATAAGAAAAATGAAAGCTTTGTGTGCAAGCAAAGGAAAAATAGGAATTAATTCACTACTTCCCATCAGCAGGCAGATGTCCAGCCATTTCCTGATAAGAAGGGACTCAGCATGCAAAACAGCTGCTTGGAAGACAAATGCCATAGCTCTGAAATTACTGCTTCCTCCTTGTTTCCCTGGGTTTTATTGCTGAGCATGATAGCATATGGTATGGAATAACTCTTCAGTCAGTTTGGGTCACTTCTTCTGGATACATCCCCTCCCAACTTCTTGCCCATCCCCAGCTGACTTACTTGGGAGAGTGGGTGAACTTTCATCATTAAACCATATTCACAAGCTAATTAGGTGAATGAGAATGCTGATGATCAGATACCTTCAACTGGTATGTAAAAGAGTGAAACTAAATCAACCCAAAATACTGTTTGACTCGAGTGCTAGTATTACTGATAATAATTTGGGTGTTTCATGATCTTACACAGTCACTGTACTTTTTTGAAAACATGTTTGTGCTGCTTTGCTGGCTTTGATTTTGTTTTCTGTGGCACTGGTTGAATCTGCTTCATTAACGAGCTTTTGTCGAGCAGAACTAATTTATTTGTAACTCACACTAACACTTGCATGGTGCAGAGGAGGGGATAACTGCCCATGCATTCATAGCAGTGTACCTGAGAGCAACTATTGGTGCACTCCAGAGTCTGAGGGAGATGCACTATCCTCACTGGGAACTTGATCAGGCCCTCGGTGAGGTGTGAATATAATGATAAGGTATGCATGAACACTGATGGAATAACGCTGTTCCTGTAAGGCCTCTTCTGTGGTATTGACTACCTCACTTGCATATGAAGATATTGGGGATGGAGGTGTTTGCCTCAGAGGATCAGTCCATATATTTTTTTTTTCCCTTGTGGTTTAGCATGGAATGTAAATATTGCGTTGCCCCTGTGTTTGTGTGTAAACCATAAGGAGTCCCTCCCATTGCAGAGCAACCTCTGTGCTGTTACTGTTCCATAGTTTTTATTCTCCATTATGATTATTTTCAGATTAGCCAAGATATCAAGGATATAGTAAGTCACTCAGTATTCTACCAAAGTTTCTGACAGAGCTCTGTCCAGCAGAGTGGAGCTTGTCCAGCTGAGTTTGGAGAGAGCACTCACCACTAAGATCACTGTTCCCCCTTGCCATGTACTCAACCTTCCAGTCTTAGTGAAATAAGCCCTTAAATGTTAGGAATTTCTACAGGTAACTATGGCAATAGCAGTGTGGATTTAAATTTTCTTTTCAAAACATGTCTGTCCAGGCTACCTCTGCAGGGCAAGTAACAGCACGGAGTTGAATTATTTAGAATTCATTTATAGTTTATGCTAAAGATTTTTCTTATTCCCCTTTTTCATTTGGTATCTCTGCAGAAATTCTGTTGATCCATACCATATTATTGCCTTTGGTTAAACTACTGTTAGCTTATGCAAGTTGAAATCATCTTTAAAGATAGTCTTGAACATTGCTGGTAGTAAAATTTTTGCAGGGATCATTTAGGCAACAATCCAGAAATTCACAGTCCTTTATTTAAGGACAAAATGTAGGTTAATTTCTTACTCAGATTTTCAGTAATGGGAGAAAGCAGTTGGTTTAATAGAACATCCCTTTGCATCCAGCATTAGTTAAAAACCAGAACTTTGTATCACTTCTTGGTATGAACCTGAAAGCACCTTGGTTCTGTGTAGCTAGTACTGCTGGGTTGTGCCTATATGCAGAATGGCAGTGTAGACTCTCAAGCAGTCAGGATTATGCTGGAAAGATCATGGAAGAAAGAAAAGTCAAATCAAACGCCCTCACACTTATCCCTTTACTGCTGGAAACAAAAAAAAACTTGTAATGAGAAAGATAAAGGATACACTGGGTGGAGCTGCATAGATGAAGTCAATGATAGAAATGAAATGTGAAACAGCAAAACTGAGTTTGCTTTTTTTAGAGCATCTTTTGAGCTCCACAACACTGAAGGTTGGACATTAAGCTATATCTCTGGGGTATTCCTCTGAAGGAGCATAGCATGTTTAGTGGTGGACTTGGTAGCGCTAGGCTAACAGTTGGACTTGATGGTTTTAAAGGTCTTTTCCAACCTAAATGATTCTATGATTCTAAGAGAGAGAGAAAACCTTTGCACTGCGCAAGCACTGTTCTGCAATAGTGAAAACACTGTTGTGTTACTGACATTGTTCTAGCCACAAAGGCAAAGCACAGCACCATACGGGCTGTGTGCTGGTTGTGGCTGGGGTAGTTAAATTTCTTCATAGTGGCCAGTATGGGGCTGTGTTTTGGATTTGTGCTGAAAACAGTATTGATAATACAGAGATGCTTTAGTTACTGCTGAGCAGTGCTTTCACAGAGTCAAGGCCTTTTCTGCTCCTCACACCACCCCACCAGCGAGTAGGCTGGGGGTGCACAAGGAATTGGGAGAGGACACAGCCGGAACAGCTGACCCCAACTGACCAAAGGGATATTCCATACCATATGATGTCACACTCAGCATATAAGGGGTGGGGAGAAGATGAAGGAAGGTGTGGGACACACATTTGAAGCGATGGCATTTGTTTTCCCAAGTAACCGTTATATGTGATGGAGCCCTGCTTTCCTGGAAATGGCTGAACACCTGCCTGCCCATGGGAAGTCGTGAATGAATTCCTTGCTTTGCTTTGCTTACGTGTGCAGCTTTTGCTTTACCTATTAAATTATCTTTTTCTCAACTCACGAGTTTTCTTACTTTTACTCTTCCAATTCTCTCCTCCATCCCACTGGGGGAGAGTGAGCGAGTGGCTGCATGGTGCTTAGTTGCCAGCTGGGGTTAAACCGTGACAGTCCTTTTTGGTGCCAAACATGGGGCTCAAAGGGTTTGATATAAGGACAGACTTTATTAGAATGTGCTAGATTGAATTTATAGCTGTTATTACTCTTTAGTTACTAATTGTCAGGATCCTGTGCTAGCCAACGGGCTTGCTTTCCTTGCTGTGTAGTAGAGTCTAGTGCTCGTTAGTGGCTGCTTTTTGCTTTCGCTGCTCTCTCTACTGCTGTACTGCTTATCATCTTACTGTGCTGTGCCTGGGAACATTTTGATAACAGCAACAGTGATGTGTCTGGGCTGGCAGATGATCAGGGCATTGCTGCTGTTTCTGTGCTGCTGTACTGGACAGGCTGGAACTCCAATATGAACTTGAGTAGAAGGGACTGTGACTTGTGACATGTCTAAATGTGGGAGCAGGACACTCTGAAGCATATGCAGCCATGGATAAGTCCACACCAGAGCAGGTATATCTTGAAGTGTCTGTGGCCATCATTGCCTGTGCCGCAGTAGGTATACCTCTGAAGACATTGTGGCCAAGGATAAGTCCACACTGGAAAAGATATACCTCTAAGCATCTGTGGCTGTAGGTAAGTCCATGCCGCAGCAAGTACACCTTGAAGCATCAGCGGCTGTGCATGAGGTCATGCTGGAGCATCTCAAAGCATGTGGCCGTGGATAAACCCATGACAGAACAGATACACCTGTGGAGGGACTGCAGCCATTGGGTAAGGCCATGCTGGAGCAGATTCACTTCTGAAGGGACTGTGGCTGTGGGTATGGCCATACTGGAGCAAGTACATCTCTGAAGGCATTGTGGCCTATGGAGAAGGCCACACAGGAGCAGGTGCACCTTAAAGCAGCTGTGTTTGTGGATAGCTCTACACTGCAGCAGGCACCATTGGAGAGCCTGTGGCTCATAGATAAGGCTCCACTCAGAGCAGGTACGCCTCTAAAGGACTGCAGTCTGTGGATAAGTCCAAGCCAGAGCAAGGGCAAGGGGAGGAATTCATTGCAATGTTAAACACGATGGTCTGGTCCAAAGGGACCAGGGACAGAGACTGTAATGGAAATACCTTTTAATTGTTGTAACCCATAATTTGAGTTGCATGTTACAGGAATTACTGCAGCAGGAACCACCTGAACCAATGGAGGACAAGCCTTACAAGAAGCAGGGCAAGTGCAGCAGTGACTTGACCTGAGCTGGCTTTTGTGCCCAGTAACTCCATGCAACACACTTCTCCTGTCCTGGGTGGCCACCAAAACAGATGGAGCCCAAAGCCATGGGCTAAATGAACTCAATGGACATTGTGTGGACATTTGTGGACATTTTAAAGACGTTTCACAGGGGTGGTCCATAGACAAAGAAAATTATATCTGTGTATTATATCGAAGGATGAGAAGCTCAGTTGTGGTTAATGAGGATGTATTGGATAGTGTGAGATCTGAGCATGTTGTAAATGGTATATAATAAGGGGTGGAGAATGTGCTCGTTTGGGCTGGGATAGAGTTAATTTTCTTCATAGTAGCTGGTATGGGGCTGTGTTTTGGATTTGTGCTGAAAACAGTGCTGATTATACAGGGATGTTTTAGTTACTGCTGAGCAGTGCTTACACAGAGCCAAGGCCTTTTCTGCTTCTCGCACTATCCCACCAACAATTAGGCTGGGGGCTGGGAGGGGACACAGGTGGGACAGCTGCCCCTAACTGACTAAAGGTATATTCCATACCATATGATGTCATGCTCAGCATCTAAAGGTGGGGGGAGAAGAAGGAAGGTGGGGGAGACACGTTTGGAGTGATGGCATTTGTCTTCCCAAGTAACTGCTACGCATAATGGAGCCCTGCTTTCCTGGAGATGGCTGAACATCTGCCTGCCTATGGGAAGTCATGAATGAATTCCTTGTTTTGCTTTGTTTGTGTGCATGGCTTTTGCTTTACCTGTTTAAACTGTCTTTATCTCAACACATGAGTTTTGTCACTTTTATCCTTTTGATTTTTTCCCCATCCCTCTGGAGGGGGAGTGAGCGAGCGGCTGTGTGGGGCTTAGCTGCCAGCTGGGGTTAAACCACAACACTTCCCAGTTGTCAGTTAAATCAGGAAAATTTCTTCTTCTTTTAAGATTAAAGGGGCAGTTTAAATTTCCCTGTTAATGCAAAGCAGACTACTGGGTTGAATGTTGCTGATTGACCTAGTATCATATGACACATTAGAAACTGGGGAAATTAAAATTGGATTACCCAGCACACTCTCTTGAGTTGAGCTTTTCTGGTACAAGATTCCTGTTAATATTTCACTTCTAATACATCTTCTATGCCAGAGGTGCTAAAAAGAGAAGGGGAAAAAAAGGAAGAAAAGAAGAGAAAATGAGTTTATATTGGATTTTGGTAACTGACAGTGATCACTATCAAATCACAGCTTAAATAATACATCGTGCATCAGCGTAGACACTGTATTAAGGTGTTTAGAGCATTTATGTACACAGAGTAAAATCTCCTGACTCTGTCTTAGTCTGTCTGTCTGGAATACAGATGCATACACTGAAACTGCATCATTTAAAGACAAAAACAGCAGCAATGATGAACACTTCAGTGGAGCAAAAACAGTGAAACAAAGATGGCTTACAGAGAATGACTGGATACTGTAAGTCCATCTAATTTTGAGATGGTGTTCCATCTATGTTTAAGGTAGCAATGGGAACTCAAGGCATGTGGGTGGAGGGACCTGCTAGGTTTATACCTCCTTACAGGGCTGCCCCCTGAAAGGGAAACTTCACCTTTAAAAATCCTGTGATATTGACCATTGACTCATTCAGACTTGGAGGGGTGGGAGCCCTCTAAGAAGAAAGAGAACATCTAGCATTGCCTCCTTCCTCTACATACTCCTTTATCATTGCTAAACTGCCTGTTGTAATAGCAAAGTCTTAGCACAGTTCTAAGCCATGATTCAGTCTTCCAATAATTGCCAGATACAACACTGTACTGCTGGCACTGGCCATGACAGGCAAAGAATTTGTTAGCTGACTACGCAAGATGGGCAGATGTTGAGTGAGACATGGAGAAGTGACTTGCAGACTCAAACAAACACAAAGTCCAGGCAATGCCTTGCCAACTTCCCCTACAAAATCCTGTCTGCTAAGCTCATTAAAGTTCACAGCAGAATTTGGACTCTAAGTTGAATAATCTTAGTAGCACAAAAGTATATTAATTTACTGTGAAAATGCTAACACCAAAGTTTATTGCTTGTGACATGAATCATAGAATCATAGAATAGCAGAATCACAGAATCATAGAATCATAGAATGGTTTCAGTTGGAAAGGACCTCAAAGATCATCTAGTTCCAACTCCCCTGACATTGGTGGGGACACCTTCCACTAGACCAGGCTGCCCAAAGCCCCATCCAGCCTGGTCTTGAACCCTTCCAGGGACAGGACATCCACTGGGCAACCTGTTCCAGTGCCTCACCCTCACAGTGAAGAAATTCTTCCTTCCATCTAATCTAAATCTACCCTCTTTCAACTTAAAGCCATTACCTCTTGTCCTATTACTCCATGCCCTTGTAAACAGTCCCTCTCCAGATTTGTTGTAGGCCCCTTCAGGTACTGGAAAGCTGCTCTAAGGTCTCCGCAGAGCCTTCTCTTCTCCAGGCTGAATAACCCCAACTCTCTCAGCCTGTCTTCACAGGAGAGGTGTTCCAGCCCTCTGATCATCTTCGTGGCTGTCCTCTGGGCTTGGTCCAACAGCTCTATGTCCTTCTCATGTTGGAGACCCCAGAGCTGGACACAGTACTCCAGGCTAGGTCTCACGAGAGCATGGTAGAGGGGCAGAATCACCTCCCTTGTCCTGCTAGTCATGCAGGTTTTGATGCAGCCCAGGATATGGTTGGTTTTCTGGGCTGCAAGTGCACATTGCCAGCTCACACTGAGCTTCTTGTCCACCAACACCCTGAGTCCTCAGGGATGCTCTCAATCCGTTCTCCTCCCAGCCTGTAGTTGTGCTTGGGATTAGAAAGTATAGGAACAACAGCAATTTAGTAATTTGGAAAGAAGCAAGCAAAAAAAATCTTTTAATTAAGGTAAACATTAATCACAAATGATCAAGGAACTCTACATCCATGGGGAACTGGCAGTCACATATCAGTCATATCTGATATAAATGTAATATAATAACAGCAGTAATAATACTACTACTGCTGCTCTGGATAATAGTATTATCTAGTCCTTACATCTAAAATCCAGCCCTTGTGTCAATGGATACAGCTCTACCATTGTCCATGTTTTGTGGATGGAATGGAATTGCCCATTTCACTTCTATATGCCGAAAGCAACATATATTTTGTTATGAAAACTAATAGATACTAAGATCACTAAAAAGGCAATGCTGTTTTTCAGTCTGTTTTGTATCCTGGTATTTTCTCCTCTTTAAAGACAGACAAAAAGACAAAGAAAGACATTTGGCTCATCTCAACACATGTTGACAATCCAGCCATGCAAATACTTATGTGCAAATGGTTTTTCAATCTGGACAGAGTTACAGTGCCCACCTGTACGTATCAAATGCCAATATCAGAGGAAGGAAATGCTCTCAAATATGTGTTTATTTGGTAAAGCAGTGTCAATGCAGTCCTCTATAGAGGTTTATCTTGTAATGAAGATTTGGGTATACGATTTAATATTTTATACCAATTTTATTTCAAGGCTGACATTTGAAGGGGAAAAAAAATAAAATAAGTCTTAAGGACATAACCTGACAATAAGTTGACACTGACATTTAAATTAATTGACTTTTTTTAAAGCGTCTACTGTTAAAGTTGTGATGGTAATCGTTTGTCTTGTACTGTTTCTTTCCTTCTGATTTTGCTTGTGCAAAGGCAGAAATGGAAGATTTAATTTGCCAAGTTTTAAGGCATTCAAAAGTAATTTACACACTGAAGGTGTGTATTAGGAAAAAAGTCTATTATATTTCTTGCAATGAATATATTCTGATAAGACTGCAGTATGCAGCACTCATGTGAAAAAAATGTAAAGCAAGTGTCAGAGCCAGATAACAGAGTCTAAACAAACTTTGATTACCAGTGAAAATGTAAAAATTGGTAAGGGTACAATTAAATTCTAACTAGCAGATTTTTCAAATGGATAACAAGAAGAAATGGAAAGTTAATTTCTTCAAAATAGTAGCACATAAATGACATTCTGACTAGTTATAAATGAGACTGAATTTTAACAATTAGTCCTAATGATAATTACACAGTATAATTTGGTTAATCTAGCAAGTATAAATATTATTGCTGTTTGTAGTTTCACAGTTGACTGGGTTTTTCACCTAAGGATATGACTGTGCGAATGTGACTACTTTGTTATGTATAAATATATTATATCATTGGCAGAAGGTAAGCCATATAGAGGGTATGATGATTACCTTCTTTAATTTGTCATGCAACACCCGAAAGAGCATACTCAGGAGTATATTCTCTGCGTTGCAGATGGCAGAGGCCCTGTTTCAGTGGGATCGATTGAGATAAGGCAATAAGAAATCATATGCTGTTAAGCAGAGGTTCCTCAATTAAAAAAAAAAAAAAAAAGTTATGATGACAAGTCAGATTGACAGAGTTCCCCTACCCATGACAAGACAGATTTCAAGGAGAAGGATCTCCAAACTTACATTCAGACAGAATGGACTGAGATGTAGTCTGTCTACTACTTCTCTTCTGAAACCACAGAGAATGGAAGTTAATGAAAGTGAGCTATGTGCACACCCTTCAATCAAAAATGGTTGAAAGATGAAGAAATACAAGCTAGTGGCTGTAAACTCCCCTGAAGTGATGGGCTCATCCTATCTGCAGTGCTGCTCAGTTTCACAAAAACATGTCTGGTGGGTTCCAGATGTCAGTGGAAATAAGTGCAATAAGGAAGGAATATCTCAAGTAATGAAAACTGTAAAATACTGGAATTGTTTATTTTGGCAAGGAGACAAGGGAGACATAACAAATAGTTTAGGAGCAGACAGTGGAGTTGAAATTGGAGAAAATACTACTCAAAAAAGGAAATACATTCCTAATTGGACTATGAAACTCCTTACCATAGAATACTATTGAAGCAAGAATACATCAGGGCTCAGAAAGCAAAAAAAAACATTTCAATGGTCATCAGAATAACCATATTGCTAATTATTAGCTCAGTGAATATTTTATGTTGCTTGTTAACCATTTATTCTGTATGGAATATTGTTAGCAAACATTTGCCTTTCAAAATGTCTGACATCTTTTATTCTTACTGGAAGTGAACAAGATCATTGGTAAACATACATCTTTTCAGTAAAGGTTTTGGAATTACCTTTCAAGTTTTCCATGGATATGAAACTAAACTCCCTACAGGAAAGATGGTGGCCATTATGACTGAGACAGCAGGTGTTTAAAATTGTTCCTGCTGAGCACAGAACAGGATTAAATTTTTACTAGGCTGGGAAAGGTATAACACATTTTGCTGAACAGAGAGCCAATATGATAAACAGAGACATTTTCCAATTATCCTGAAGAGTATACAAGCTACAGCTCCTTCCTAAACCACATTTGAAGGCTACACTGAATATTTCTTGATGATCAAGTCAGTTTTTAATGTGGTAGAAGGCGAGTTTTAATTTGTTCAGTCTGTCAGTGTGTTCAAGGATAGATGACAATACAAAAATACAGGGACAATCACCAGCAACCAGTAAAACACTAACCAACTTCCAGAAAGGTTAATGTTTTATTTTTTCTTTCCTACTCCCTAATAAAAAAGACCTAATCTAAAAAAAGCCAAGTGACTGTGCTCAAAGTGTTTTGAATTTTGGCTAAGTCAAACAGAAGGAAGAAATATGTTTCATAGACAGAGTGTGGGTAATATGTCCTGAGGGGTTAGCAGTTACTCGTTCAGTAAGTAAGGTCAAATTATATGTGAGGCAGGGACATTTAGCATAAAAACAGTATTAATAATTCATGTGGCAAGCAGAGTGGTGGAATGATAAGATATAGTGATGAAAAAAAAAACCAAAAAAACCCACAAAAAAACCCAAACCAAAACCCCAACCACTAGACAGAGACAATGGAAGAAAAAGCTCATATAAACCAAAAAGCTAACAGAATAAAGAGGTGAAAATACCATTGAAGTCTTTTCTTATAAGTGCCCACACAGATCCAGTCTTACAATATGACAGTGATTCTGGTTTCTGTTATTTATTTACTGGTTATATCAAGTCAAAGTGACTCAGTGCAGAACCTCACATCGTATCTCACAAGCCAAATATACAGTTTCTCCTCACTGCAGCACAATAAAGAGAAACAAAGCTATCTGGATAAGTAAATACAATAGTACTTTTTTAGGAAGAGAATGGACAAGCTGTTCCAGGTCTGAAAAAGAAGGATTTTGCTATCCTGGCCTTAAACTCCAGGGGCGTTTTTATTTCTGAAACTTTGTCAGAAGCCTGGAGTCTCCTGTGAAATCCTGAAGTCTTGAAAGATCTGAGGGAGCTGGTGCTATGCCTGCTTGAGATCCAGAAACCACACCTTCTCTCGGCTTATGATCTCTAGGAAGCAATAGGTATACACACAGTATTCCTGAAACCAGAGTCCTCATAAAATGCAGTTTCTTCTGGCTGATGCTTTCTGGCTTATATATGTGCAGAGTGGTGGGCTATTGCCTCAAACCAGCACATGTTGGAAGAGCAAAGTAATGGCAGGGAGGCCTCTAACAGCAGTTGGAAGGTGAGGGCATTCACTGAGGATGACAGGCGTGCAATGAACTCCTTTTTCTGCTCCTTAGGTTTAAATATCAGTACTCTTTTTCACTCACCAAATTAGTGCTTTAAGTTAAGGGCAGAGACAAGGGGAAAGCAGAGATGAGGATCCACCCCAAACAGGCAGTATTTCTGGCACTCGTGTGCCGCCTTTCCTGTTTGTCTGAGAACGGCAAGAACCCCCCTGCAGTGCCTGTTCCAGGGGAACCATGGAGTGTGACCTGCTGAGTTTCCATCATTTTATTAGAGGCCTCTCAGCCTGCTGCTTCCCTCTTTTAATTGAGCAGAAGCTTTGGGACCCTTAATTTGGTGTCTAGGAAACCCTGCTAAGAAAGGAGAGTCCTTGGTTTACATTCCTGCTTCAAAAAATATTTAAAATCACAGACTAATTTGGAGTGGAAGGGAACTCTGGAGGTCATCGAGTCAAACTCCTCTGTTAAAGCAGTACTGGCTTTGAAGTTAGCTCCAGCTGTCTGTTAGATCAAGTCCTTGTCCGGATGAGCTGTGACAGTCTTCAAGGATGGACAGTTCACAATCTCTGTGGGTAACCCGTGAAGAATTCGTGTGTGTGTGTGTGTGTGTGTGTGTGTGTGTGTGTGTGAATAACTCTTCCTCGTAACTAATTGGAATTTATCTTGTGGCAACTGTGACTATTACCTCTTTTTCCTTGCTCTGCACCTCTGAGAAAAGCCTTGTTCAGTCCTCCTTATAGCTACCCTTCAGGTAGCTGAAGACAGCAATTATGTCTCCCCTTAGCCTTCTCTTCTCCAGGCTAAAGAAACTCTATTCCCTAATCCATTCTTTGTTTATCATGGGATCCAGTGTCACAGCCACCTTGGTGGCCCTCCATTGGACTTGCTCCAGTTCATTTACATCTGTACTGGCAAACCCAAAACTGGACACAGTTGTCCAAATGAAGTCCTACAACTGCCAAACAGAAGGGAATAATTACTTCCCTTGATCTATGGGTTATGTTTTTTTCTAAAGCAGCCTATTGTCCAGAAGGAGCCCCAGGACATTTTGTGCTGAGCAGGTCCTAGGCAAACATGCTTGAGTCCGTACTTCTGTATGGGTTTATTCCCACATGGAGTTTTTCTGTGTGTGTGTTAAGCTTCATGAGGTTCCTGTTAGCCTGTTACTCCAGCCTGATGGATCCCTGTTTGGCAACCTTACTTCTTAGCATGTCTCCAGCTCCATTTTGGTCTCAAAAATGGAAACTAGATCTTCACAGGACAAATCTGATCCAGAGGGAGATAGTCTGTTGCATCAAATAATCCCGCAATATGATGTCACCTGTAAACTTGGCAAGAGTGTGTTCATAGTGCCCAGGCCATTTGAAGATGACAACTTAGCACCCCCAGTATCAATCATGAAGGAGCATCACTCATAATTGCTTCTGGGTAAACTTTGAGCTGTTGATCACTAGCTGTGAGCCTATTGATTCACTTAATTTAATATCCACCATTTACTGTACCCATCCAGTACATATATCCTCATTATGGCTGCAAGGATACTAAAGAAACTGTGTTAAAAGCTTTCCTAAAGTCAATGTACGTTATTTAACCCCCACCTTTCCCATGTCCACAGAGACTGCCATTTCATCATGGAAAGGAATCAGACTGGTCAAGCGTGATTTACCCTGACTTATTACCCACGATTTATCCAGAATCTGTGTTCCAAATCACCTTGTCCCTCATGCCTGGAAATGGCTTCTGTGTGTAATACCTTTTTATCAATAAGCCTGGGAAAGTAACTAGTGAGGCAAGGTCTGGGATGCAGCTCTCAGCTATATGATCCAGCTACCAGAAGATTTCACACTCTTCACCATGGCAGAGAGAAGGATTTCATATAAAGTGGAATAACTTCCAAGAAGGGGCAAGCCGAAGGACAGCCTGCAGGTTGACTTGCAGTTTTTCAAGGACTTCTATATGCCACAGTTTAGCACCTACAAGAAACAGGATATAATTTAAGACACTTCCTTGCCTTGATCATTGATTTTTGTGGATCCTGGTTTTAGAGATTGAACTTACTGTGCACTGGCATTGACATTAGGGCTGTAATTCCTCTAACATGCCTGGGTATTATAGTGGCTAAATTTTTCTCTTTAATCCTTAACTTTAACCTCATTTATGTACCACATTGATACTTCAGTAGTGTACTGTGTACTGCAATGGTACTCATATAGTAGGCAGAAGTGAAGGTGATATAAACATTTATTTTAATGGTGACAGGAGTAGAGTTTCAGGCTGGAGTCAGGAAGATCTGACATATGTGTGCCTAAGTAAACTTGCATACTTGAGTTAGACCCTCAGACTTCCCACACATTGTCAGGGCAGAAAAGACATCTCAAAAGCAGTAAACAGACACAGGAGAGAATTTAAAATATCAAATAGGAAATTCAAAGAAAGTAGCAAGTCTTAGATCTCATGTAGAGTTAGCAAGGTGACTCAATACAAGGAGATGAACCACAGTTATTGAAAGCTGGAGAGGGACTGTTTACAAAGGCATGGAGTGATTGGACAAGGCGTAATGGCTTTAAACTGAAAGAGGGTAAATTTAGATTAGATATTAAGATGAAAATCTTCTCTATGAGGGCAGTGAGGCCCTGGAACAGGTTGCCCAGAGAAGCTGTGGCTGCCTCATCCCTGGAAGTGTTCAAGGCCAGGTTGGATGGGGCTTTGAACAACCTGGTCTAGTGGAGGGTGTCCCTGCCCATGGCAGGGGAGGTGGAACTAGATGATCTCTAAGGTTCCCTCCAGCCAAAACCATTCTATGATTCTATGATGATGCTTTATCTAAGAGAAAGTTAGGGACAGATTTCTTGTCCTGAAGACTTAACAAACTCCTGGATTTGGTTCTGAAGTTCCTATGTTCTGCTGAAGCTCTGGACTTATGTCTTCACAGATACAGGCCATTGCCTCTGCAGAGCACAGGACTGTGCATTTTAGAAATCCTTTTGTTTCTGAGTATATTTGGAGTATAGAAAAGTGATTAATTTTAGAAGTACTTTCCAGCAAGTGTGAATGCCTGGACGGTAATCAGAGGAGGACTGTGTAAAGAGAGATGTTTCTTGTTTTCAGTGGTCTGGGTTGATTTGGGTTAAAGCTGAACAAAAAGAAGAAATGTTTTGTCCTTTTCCTCCTCTGCATTTCTGTGAGTGATAAAACTTGAGCTGTGCTGCCAAAATAATCAGGGCTTAAAAAGCTGCTTTAAGGGATGGGGATTATCTCAATTATCACAGCTCTTCCAAAGGTATGAGCATAGAGGACATCAATCTGATAAGACAAAAATCCTTGTATTTGTGTTCCCATATCTATAAATTCTATAATACATCCAGAGGCACCAAATCAAGTCACACTCATGCCGTGCCTTACTCATGCAAGTAAGAGATCAGGATTACTTGCTGTCTTGAAACCATGGAATTGTGATACCTAAGACCAGACAGTAAATTACCTGCCCCTTTGTTTAGAGATAAACAAAGGGGCAGCTCTGCTGCAGCTCTGTCACAGCAAAACTGACACCTTACTCCGCCTGAGTCCCAGAACTTCTTCTGGTGGTAGGCCAGGATGTAGAAAACATTCACAGCCATCCTTTTGCATTACAATGGCCATAAAATCATGTGCACTACAGTGTTCACTAGTTTCCTTTCTGGATTCTGATACAGACTGTGCTGAAGGGACTATCAACAAGATGCATCTCACAGACAGCTCAGCTGTATGTGAACGTCCTGCGCATCTCTGATTGCGGCTAGAACTGCTCTTTGATGCACAGTGGAAAGATGCACGTACTGCTGATACCCAGTCAGCTGGGTAAGTGCACTGTCTCCAAGCTGGAGGATGTCTGCTTAATTGTATTACGTGTGCATGTCTTTCAGACAGCATAAGAGGACTTGACTTGCTGTCTTCTCTGTTCAGATACTTACAATGTCTTCAGAATACTCTCCTGTTTCTTCTGACTTCTGCATCTTATAATTAATTCGTGCACTCACCAAAAATCACACTAGGGCCCTTCTATAAATACTCTGAAGTTCACATTTATGGATGGAGTCACAGTGTGGTTTGTAGAGCTTGGAGGACCAGTGGCTGTGTGTGACCACAGTACTTTTGCCTTCTGTGGGCTCAAGTCCGGCAAAGCTTGAAAGATTTGAGAGTCACACCAAGTCCCTGAACAGGCAGAGACGGGCTGAAGCAGTATATCAAGATCCCTTCACTCAACACGAAAGTTGAATCTTGCTTGGCTGTTGCTTTTCTTCTCTTGTTATTCTTATCGAATTAAATAACTGTAATAATGGGAAATGACATAATTGGTTGATTCAGTTTCTGGAAACATAACACATGTGGCTTTTGACCCAAACAGACTCGCAGAGCAAGCAGACAGAGGAAATAGCTGCAAGAGACAGAATCCTGTATTAGACTGGAGTCAGGACAGAGTTGTTAAAAAGGCAAAGAGGAAAGAAACTTCCTCTATGGCCTCAAGATATGTATGCTTGAATTATTCTGCTATCACTGGCAAATCTTTTGTGTTCAGGTTCCTCAATTATACAAAATTGTCAAATCAAATATTAGAATAATTTACTAATCCTGCTTCTGTTCAGCACTCAGGCTGTCTCTGGGTAGATGCTGTAATCCTGTTCTCAGGTGTAACTACTATAATGATGCCATGTCTTCTGAGTAACAGGATGTTACCTTATCCATTATAAAAGAAAAAGACATGAGCTGAAGACAGACAAACAGAAGATAAAATGAGCTGAAGATCACAAATTATAAAGCTGAGAAAACTGATGAAGAGGACTATCTTTTCAAAGATCAAATACAACTATTTGCTGCCAAGCTGTAGGAAACGAGTAGGTTTTCCTCTCTTGTGTGGTGGTTCTAAGAAAGGGTCCATGCTTGATAAGGGCATCAAACAAGTATAGTTGCTGCTTTTCCAGGAGACCAGATGCTGGTAAGCTGGATAGTAGGCTGTGGGACGGTGTGGGAGCAACTGCTTAAAGCATCCGCGCTGGTACCTTTGCCACTTTCTCAACCAACTCCTTTCTCTCCCTCCCTCTGTGAGGAAGGGGACAGACAGAGGAGGGAAAAGAAAGAAACAAAATATATATCATTAAAAATATAATGAGGTGAAGGAAAGGGCAATTGAAAGTCAGGATCTGGCAGACAGGGCAAACTCTTGAAGCAGTGGAAAGCATTATTGATAGGAGATATCAATAATAAATGTGAACAGGAGGTAAGAAGCTGAGAGGAGGACGCGAGTGCAGGTTTGCACTTAAAGAAGAGGGATGGAGCATGCTTGGGCTAATGAGGCAGGGGCTGCTGCAGTAAGGGCAGGAGGTTACTTGGTCTGGCTTCTCTTTCGGCTTTGCAAATGCAGGGAGGAAGCAGAAAGATTATGGGATCTTCCCTTTCTAGTCCTGCTGCTGGAGAAATCTCTCCTGGTTTGTGAGGCCAAGTTACTCAATGAGTGTCAACTCTTTTAGAGAAAAAGCAATGATAAAATCTGCAACTGCAGAAGGTGGAAGAACAGGGTCAAAGTGTAGAGCTGGAGATACCGTCACAGCACCAGCTGTAGAGAAGTGCTTCACTTCACGTTCAGCTAGGGAGTGTAGTATGGTTCTTGGTAGGTGTGCCCATGCTGGCCATTGAGTGAAAAAGACTGCAAACATGTATGGCTGTTCTTCTGTAAGATTAGGTCCACAATACCATATCATGTTAACCAGAAGGTGGGGTTTGGATGTTTCCTTCAAGCAGGGCGACCACAAACTACCTCTCTGTTGTCCTCTCTTCCATGTTTGTGGTAATTCTGGCACATCTTGAATTACTGTTCATGGGAGAGTAAGAAAATATTATTCTTGTTAGTACTGGCCAGTTAAGACTCACAATGACTAACGAGAAATTGTTTCTAGCCAGTTAGGACTTGATGCTGGTGCTATTGACTTTTGAAGAGCTGAAGAACCAGTGCCTATAGTTACCTTCCCACACCTTCATCTCAGTGCAGTTCAGCAAGTATCATACATATTTTAAGAATATCTTTGGAATCTCTGAATGTTCTAAAGATACAAAATTTCTCTGGAAATCTCATGGGATTTTCTCAAAGGATTTCAGAAACTTTGAACAACTTCTCAGGGTGGAAAGGTAATGAGTAGATTGCTGTTCTTGTCTTGTTTTGGTGTTTCTACAGGAATATGTAAATAAAATTCTGTATTGGCTGATGTCTTCTTCAGAACTTCCCAGAAAGCAAGGTTAACAACCGGAATGTTGATGTTTTGGGATAAATCATTCTAACTCTTTAGTGAGTCACCTCTGTTTACCTAACTCTTATGCCTTTTCCTGTTTGTTTCCAAGGAACACCGACCCTTTTCCTCCACTCACCTGGTTAGTACTGAAGATGTGAATTCTTAAACCTAGACTGAGTGCACCCATCAGAGTCTAAGCCAATCCTTGACAATCAAGGATGAGGATAAAAACATAAAGTTCTCCTCAATATAAGAAAAGCAGGATTTTAAAATCTAATCAATCTTTCTAAGGACTGGAACAATTAGAACTGACAGAAATATGTAAAGAAATGAGTTTCCAGCAGCTGTTGTAAGCAGATATTCTTCTTCAAACAAACATTTTAAAATCACATATTTTAAGTAGGTGTTTAATTTATGATATATTCCTTGAGATATTTGTCTTCTCTGTTTTCTTTATGTTTAGACTCAGGTGAGAAAAGTTTGATATATGCCCTCAGCAAATGATATTTTTTTCTGTTAACATAGTATTTGCAAATGGATATCCTTTAGAGGAGCTTTTCTAGGGTGTAATTTCCATGAAAATAGGCAGAAATGGAATTATTTCTTACCTGAAGCTAAACTGAATTTATCTATTACTAAAATCTCAGTTATTTCTTAGTGTTGCCTCTAGGTGTTGCAGTACTCTCTCCTACTTGTGAGGGCTCATTTTTACCCTTGAGAACTTCAGATAAGTTACCCCAGAGAAGAATTAGGTCATACAGGTTTTAAATAATGATTTAGAGCCCAGTACCTAGAATAAAGGGCAGTAAAACCCCATGATATCATCTAGTCTGAGCACCAGTGAGTGCAGTGTTGTGCCTTTTAGATGTAGTTAAGTGCACATTATGTAGTGTTCATCCCCCAAGAGCATCTTCCAGAGTCCAAACCCCTGCAGCACCCAAGAGCATTTCCTGACACTGTACCACTTGTCTCAGTTAATATCACCCCATTACTCGTAGTTATGGCCCCCTGATTCACTTTTTTAAATCCTCACATTTTGGTTGCATGAACCTGCCATACATTTACAGGGAGATTCATGTTGTGTTATCCAACACACAAAAAGTGCAGGACACACTTTGCAGTGGACAGTGTCCTCACTTCAGATTGTGAAAAGAAGTAGAGAATAAACCTTAACAGACTGCATTTGACTATACGTGGATGTAATGAGCAGAGCTCAGGGTGCAGTTCCTCTGATCCCAACGTACATATCTGAGGAAAGTTGGTAAATTATATCCTAAAAGTGCCCAGTTCTCTCTGCTGTGTATAAAGAAGGTCTTCTCCAGTTAGCTTGTGTAAAAGTCCACGCTGCAGATACCTAAACCTAGGTGAGATATATTCCATCTTGGGTCACTGTGACAAACCCTACCACAAAATGGCAGATGTCTCAGGGGTTGGGTCCTCTCCCACACTGAGAAAAGCAGAGCACAGGGAAAAATGTCAACAGCATCTCATCCCTCCTCACTGGCACAACTGCATAGCCTGGATCGTCGCCCTCATCGTTGCACAGTTGTGTCATGGTTCACACCTGCAAGGTATTGAGTACTTCCAGCCTGAAAGCGTCCGCTCATGGGCACCAAAGCATCCCCTGGGTTCACGGTTAAGCAGTCAGTTGAGCATTTGAGGGAGAACAACTTGCCTGTTCTACCTCTGGGACATTCTTCTTTATAAAGCCCCAACTGCAGGTCTGACAAGCGCTAAGTAGTGCTTTCACTTGTACTAAGTCTATGTGTAGAGGCATGAGTTTAGGCGTTCTTTAATCTTACAGCTTAATTTGATATAATAATTAGTAAAGGAAAGAGGAAAGTTAAGCACCTGTGTTTCGTATTTTACAGTAGTGAGTTAACTATGCAGAACTGTATTCTACTCTTGTTAGCCATATGGGGAAAATAAACTGGTTTTCTTGACAATGTTTGAGTCATCTTTTTTTTCCCCCTAGCTGAGCTTTTTTTGTGAATGTTATCTATATCTTCAAGTGGAAGCATGTGTTATTGTGGACAGCCAGAACCAAATGTTTTAGTATTGCTGCAGTGTGCTTGCCATCCCTCTCTGACTTCAGCCTATGTAAAGATTACAGCTTTTGCTATCATTATGCAATTTAAAAGTAACTTTTTGCTTGCTGGAGGTCAAAAGGACAAAAGGCCATTCCATGGCAATTACTTTTTCTGTGGTTTAGAAAGGAAAATTCAGGTCATGTTACTTAAAAATTTCCCCCCCTAATATTTCAGTTTTTTCACTTCCTGCCAATAGTGCTTTGCCAAAGTTGCCTCAGATATCATTAAGAACTGTGTGTTGTGCTGTTCATCTGACCTGTAGACAAAAAGTAGTTCTCATCAGAGAAAAAAACCCTGCTTTTTTGTAAAAAAACATTTTCTCCAACATGAAAAAAAAAGCTAATACTGAAGTAAGCAGATGTTTCAAGAATAGATTTGAGTTGTTTTGTTTGGTTTTTTTTTAATGATTTTCTCTCATTTTGGAAAGGGAAAGTGATATCTGTCAGCGTCCTGGCTGCCAAGTGTCATATTAATCCTGACTTCAGGTGGATACTGTGACGGAGCCTCCACCCTGGATAAACCATTTAGTCTGTTCAGTCTAGAAAGAGTCTTCAGACTCTCATTGCACTGTGATGTGGCTTTAGCTGATAAATCAGTCAGGGGATCCTTTTCCTCTCTGCCCTCCCTTCACCACATTAATATTGATTATTTGGAAGTAAAGAGTCCCAAGGAGTGGAAGTGGATATGCCTCATTGCCTTGAACAATTCTTTTCCCTCTATTGGGACAGTACAAGGTAAATTAATAGTGTGCTTGCAGACACTAGATAATGTTAATGTACTTGCTATCGATAGAGTGAAATAACATGAGTAACTTCAGCTTTACTTAAAACAAAACATTAATTTTCCAAGGCCACAAGGATTTATGCAGCTGGTTGGTGTAACACATACAATCTTTGTTTTTAAATATGCAACATTTGTGTTTTTAAACATGAGGCAGGATTTTATTGCCATATGAAAGACAAAAGGGGATTTTAATTCATTGCTTATGCTCTCAGGCTCTCATCTGCCTTTAATCTAAGTCCCTGCTCGATTTCGTGGGTAAGAAGATGCCTTTTCTACTAGGAATTAATGCATAGCAGCTTTATCCCCTGTGATCCTCTGGCTATGTAAAAATGCATAGGAAATCTGTAAGTGTGAAAGCTGTAGTTTTGTATATGTTTCAAAAAAAGA
Source organism: Aramus guarauna (assembly GCA_013400195.1). Lineage (NCBI taxonomy): Eukaryota > Metazoa > Chordata > Aves > Gruiformes > Aramidae > Aramus > Aramus guarauna. The sequence goes on along the minus strand of VXBL01002146.1, from coordinate 210,234 downwards.
GTTTCCATGCAAAGAAAATGTGTTGGCAATGAGGGAAACTCCACTTCTATGTCAATCTATTTAAATGCTCTAGGAAATTCTTATAGCCATGCTGGATTAAATCAGGGGTATTTTACAACAGACTGGACCTCTGCTAGCTGGAAGCATAGATGGTATTTGAGCCACGAGGCTTTCTTGACATTGAGGCAGATTTAAAGCGCCTGCAGCCCACAGCATGTTTTCCTGCCACAGTTCCTTCTGCCTTTGGTGCATGAGGAGCATCTCCCATGCCGTGATGGGAAACTTGGAGGAAATTGCCACTGCAGAGTCTAGGTGAATCCAGCGACATGCTGGTGATGGCTGCACTTCCACAATGTGGTCTAGCAGGGATCGCGACACAGCAGCACAGGCTGGGAGGCACTGAAGGCATTGCCACGCAGGGTTAAAGTGTTGTCACATCACCATTTCCCTTCTGCTCCCACCAACTTGCTGTACGACTTTGTGCAACTCATCTGAACTTAAAGTTGGAGTTCACCCATCTGTAACTCTGGTGTAGTAATAAATTATGGGTACAACTTGAATTACAGCAAATTTGGCCCTGCTTTTCTCTTTGCACTCTGATCCTAATTTCTACAAACGTGTTCCTAGTTCATAAATATTCATGGAATAGCTCATGTAAACAAATTTTGTCTACGTGTTATTCATGCACTGTTTGCTTTGATTGTGCAAGTTCCTCTATGTGTTACTTATGGTGGGTGAACGGTCATAAAAGTCACATACTATTACTTCTGGTACCTGAATGGGTGACTGCATTTTCTGGACAGCAATATAACAAATGATAAGCTGTGGATAATGAATAGCAAGTAACAAATAACAAACTACAGAATGAATATTTGGAGGAATAATTATTTGTGCTGAAAATAATGAAACTTTTAGGATTTTCAGTGGTTTCTCTCCCAGACAAACTGGTATTCATTTGAAAGCTCATGAATGATAGATAATTTCATCTCACAAATAATGACAGTTCAAACTTCAATTAAACAAGCTTCACAAAACCCCTGGGAGATAGGCAGTAATAATAGTTTTATATTACTAAAACTGATACGTGAATATTTTCCCAGAGAAGTTTGGCATTTGAGGGGTATTTCAATACCACTGTAAGAAAAGTGCTACTGCAAATGAGTGAAAAATACCATTATTATATTTGTCAGACTCCAGCATGCAAGAAAATTAGATGAAGGACACTCGAGATACCAGTTCTGGTGGACTGATTAAGGAAAACAACATCATTTACTTGTGGCAGGTCAGCCAAGAGCCTCTTCCAGACTCAGTGAATCCTACAGTTACTTGACAGCCTGCCAGCCCACAGAACAAATGCCAAAAATTCCTTCTGACCATTTGTGAGTTAAATCATAGCTAAATGATTAACTATAGGCACAAAGCACAGATAACCTGCACCTATCCAGCTTGTCAGGAGAGAACAAAACCTGGGTTCTGTTGTACCAGTTACAAATTAGATCTTACAGAATTTGTTATTTGCTATTTGTTCTAAGGTAGCACCAGTCTTCAGGGTCATGCAAATGGCCAGGGCAATTTATGTTTCTTTGATGGTCTCATTCATATCTGTAAACTGTTGATAGCTCAAGTCCTAACCACAGTCATATTTTTCTGATTCTGCATGTACCTCAGATATCTAGGGTAGTGTTGCACACCACAGGAGGAATCCCACAGCACAAGTTCCTTCACAGATGCAGAACACGATGTTTATCTGAGAGGGCTTGTTATCAAAGCAGAAAGTTTGTAGGAGCTCACTTTTCATCATGCTTCACTACTGTAGAGTTTGAACTGATGAAGGACGGATTATGTAGCAAACCAAAGCATCTTGCAGTCCTCCCAGTAGACCTTATGTTGGAGCACCTTGGATACCAACCTGCTACACTCTTTCTGTATACTTTTTCCTTGGAAGGTAGTAGGGAACTTCATTACCCACCATATTATCAGTTCCTTAGTTTGTGGGTGAAGGGCCTATAAAGCACCCTCAATGCTTCCACCTGGTTTTGGACATTCTGTACTCAAAGTGAGGAAAAAAGCTTTCTTATTTAAGGCAACACAAAAAGCAAGCATCCAAAGCCCCTCATCTTCTAAATGCATGCTTGAGCACACAAATCCAAGTATGAACTGCATTTTTGCTTGGGTACCCAGGGAGGAGAGAGAGAACACCAACACTTGGTGGGCAGAGGGCACTGACAAATATTGAGACTGAAGCTGGTCTCCTTCATGCCAATGTTAATCTGAAACAAACCAGTGTTTACGCTGATATGAACAAGATCTGGGTTATGCTTGTTTTCTCTACAACTTTTGAGCTTTTTTATCCTGCTAATCACAGATCTGTTCTCTATGCTGCTATATTAACAATCTTGCCCCAAAACCCAAGGAGCAGTTTCTGCAGCTTAATATTCCCCCAAAAGACAAGGATATAACCTTTGGATTAGCAAGATGACTTGTTAAACTAGATCAAGAAAATCCTACTGGCCTCACAGAGCTAAGAGCAACTCATTTTCTGAACCAGTCAACTCTCATGAGCTGGTTGTCCCTTTTCTCTCTTCCCCCAGTAGGTGAGCACACTTAACAGTCTTCAAAGCAGGCAGGCTTCTTCCTTTCTTCCTTTTTGTAGGTAATGCTCCCCATTCTCAAAGCAGGAGAAAAGCTGGGGTAAGTTCCTATTAAGCCAACAGAACTGTTCTTAAAATCTCAAGGCATCAGTGCTCATACCCTCTTGAACCTTTCATACTCTTAACAGCTTGTGTTTTTCACTTTTCTTTTACAGCTTGAGTTTTTGAAAACTTACTTTTATTTTTCCTCCTGCCTGGAGACATTTTTCTTCCCAGAATGTTTAAATTCCCTCGCACTGCAGAGTAAAGGAGCTGATGCATGTTTGCAACTTTATCAGTATATTGTCACGCTTCTTCCCCAGTCCAGCATGTACTAGAAAAAAAGGCTCAGAAATTACAAAAAAAATCTGTGACATGGTACCTGGGAAGAAAGCACCTTGTGCTACCAGGGCTGCGCTGGGAGTTAGACCCTACAGAGGTCTAGTCCTTTTTCTGTCATTGATTTCTGCTCTGACTTTTTGGCCACTTGTTAAATCCCCAATTTTCAAAGGTGCTGAATGACTGCCACTAGGTAAAATCCTTTTTTTTTAAACTGAGGTCAGTAAGAGCTTTGCAGCTGGAAGCCAGGATTTCATCTACTCACTTCAGTCGCAGCTATGGGTGCTCCAAAAATCATGCAGCTGGGGAGAGCAGTCTTGGTAAGGGGAAAGGTTGAGTCAAAGCCAAGTTGGAAGCAGCTTTGGCTGTGTTTAGTTACTTCAAGATATCATTCTGCCTCAAATGTTGTCAAGCAGATTAGCGACTGATCCGATAAAGTAATGAACTACTTGTCAGTAAAAGCTGTGCTGTGTAGTGAATGATTGATCAGAAATGAAACACAAGAGCTGAGTACCTGACATAGGTCTTGTTAACAGAGGATATTAAAAATTATCACATGATGTCATACCACAAAATAAGGCCATATGAGGTGGCATGCACTACTGTGTCTTTCAGAAGATGTCATGTACACTTTTTCAGTGTGGATGTGGTACCATATATTAGAGAATAGATTCCATTTTGAAGTTTGAAATTAAAAAAAAATACAGTATCTGGAGTCTTTCATGGGCAGGAAGAAGTCACCAGAATCTGGTTAGAAATCATAATTCAGTTGAAAGCTGAATTTCTGCAGCTAAATACTGTTTATCTATGTCTTCATTCTCCTACATGTATGGAACAGTGGAATAATACTCAGGACAAAATAACATAAACTAAAGCAGGCTCAAATCTTGTAAATTAGTGTCTTGCATTAGTGCCAAAATAACACTTAATTCAACCAAATATCTGAATAGATTTTTTTTCTATAAGGTTCTTTGACATTAAAATGACTGCATGTACTGAAAGTTAAGAATTTAAAAAACTGCATTTTTGGATGAAGGCTGAAAGGAACTGAGCTACAAACAAAGAGAGGGGACTTAATCACAGAATCATATAATCATAGAATGGTTTGGGTTGGCAGGGACCTCAAAGACCATCTAGTTCCAATCCCCCTACAATGTGCAGGGACACCCTCCACTAGACCAGGTTGCCCAAAACCCCATCCAACCTGGCCTTGAACACTTCCAGGGACAGGGCATCCACAGCCTCTCTGGGCAACCTGTTCCAGAGCCTCACCACCCTCACAGTCAAGAATTTCTTCCTAATATCTAATCTAAATCTGCCATTTTTCAGATTAAAGCCATTACCCCTTGTCCTACCACTACAACAGTAAACAGTCCCTCTCCAGTTTTCCTGTAGGCCCCTTCAGGTACTGGAAGGCTGCTCTAAGGTCTCCCCAGAGCCTTCTCTTCTCCAGGCTGAATAACCCCAACTCTCTCAGCCTGTCTTTGTAGGTGCTCCAGCCCTCTGATCATCTTTGTGGCCTCCTCTAGACTCACTCCAACAGCTCCATGTCCTTCCAATTTTGGGGACCCCCAAAAGATGAACACAGCACTCCAGGTGGAGTTCCACAAGAGTGGAGTAGCGGGGGAGAATCACCTCGATCCACTTGCTGGCTTTGATGCAGCCCAGGATACGGTTGGCTATCTGGGCTGCAAGCACACATTGCTGGCTCATGTTGAGCTTCTAGTCCACAAACACTCCCCAGTCCTTCTCCTCAGGGCTGCTCTCAATCCATTCTCCACCCAGCCTGCAGCTGTGCTTTGGATTGCCCCGACCCATGTGCAGGACCTTGCACTTGGCCTTGTTGAACTTCATGTGATTCACACAGGCCCACCTCTCAAGCACTTGATCCCACTGTCCATGTCACCAACAAAGATGTTAAACAGCACTGGTCCCAATACTGACCCCTGAGGAATGCCACTCATCACTGATCTCCACTTCAACAATGAGCTGTTGACCACAACTCTTTGAGTACTACCATACAGCCAATTCCTTATCCACTGCGTGGTCCATCTGTCAAATCCATGCCTCTCCAATTTACACACAAGGCTGTTGTGCAGGACAATGTCAAATGCTTTGCACAAGCCCAGGTAGATGACATCTGTCACTCTTCCCTTGTCCACTAATGCTGTAACCCCATCATAGAAGGCCACCAAATTTGTGAGGCACGATTTGCCCTTAGTGAAGCCATGTTGGCTGTCACCAATCACCTCCTTATTTTCCATGTGCCTGAGCATAGTTTCCAGGAGGATCTGCTCCATGATCTTGCTGGGCACAGAGGTGACACTGACTGGCCTGTAGTTCCCTGGGTCTTCCTTTTTTCCCTTCTTAAAAATGTGTTTGCCCTTTTGCAGTCCATGGGAACTTCACTGGCTTCCCACAACTTCTCAAATATGATGGAGAGTGGCTTAGCAGCTCCATCTGCCAGTTCCCTCAGGACCCATGGATGCATCTCATCAGGTCCCATGGACTGATGCACCTTCAGGTTCCTTAGATGATCTCGAACATTGACCTTCTCCTATAGAAGGTGGTTCTTCATTCTCCCAGTCCCTGCCTTTGCCTTCTGAGGCTTGAATGCTGTGACTTGAGCACTTGCTGGTGAAGACTGAGGGGAAAAAAGTCATTGAGTACCTCAGCCTTCTCCATATCCCAAGTAATCAGGTCTCCCATATCATTCCAGAGGTCTCCCACATTTTCCCTAGTCTTCCTTTTATTGCTGACGTACCTATAGAAGCTTTTCTTGTTGCCCTTGACCTCCCTGGGCAGATTTAATTCTATCAGGGCTTTAGCTTTCCTAACCTGATCCCTGGCTGCTTGGACAGTTTCTCTGTATTCCTCCCAGGCTACCTGACCTTGCTTCCACCCTC
>VXBL01002146.1:170049-204184 GCA_013400195.1 Aramus guarauna | reverse complement strand
GAGGCCCTTCTTGTTGGTGAGAACAAGGTCCAGCATGGCACCTCTCTTCATTAGCTCCTCTGTCCCTTGGAGAAGGAAGTTACCATCAATGCATTCCAGGAACCTCCTGGATTGCTTATGCCCTGCTGTGTTGTCCCTCCAACAGATACTGAGGTGACTGAATTCCCCCATGATATCGGGATGATTGATGTCCTCCAGGAGGACCAAGACTTGCGAACATGAGGCTGCTGATACCTATTTATATAAGGCCTCATCTACTTGGTCTTCCTGGTCCAGTGGACTGTAGCAGATCAGCACTATAGTGTCCCCTGTCCCTGCCCTCCCTTTATTCCTGGCCCATAAGCTCTCGATTGACTGCTCATCCATCCCCAGGAAGAGCTCCATGCACTCTAGCTGGTCATTGACATAGAGGAGGTCATCCCCTGCTTGTCTCCCCTCCCTGCCCTTTCTAAAGACCCTCTATCCTTCCATTCCAACACTCCAGTCATAGGAGCCATCTGACTACATCTCCGTGATGCCAATGAGATCATAGCCCAGTAGGCATGCGCACATCTGTAACTTCTCTTGTTTATTCTCCATGCTACCTGTGTTTGCATAGAGGCATTGAAGTTGGGTCCCAAATGAATAATAATTGACTTCAATACAATGAACAATGCTGGAGAATGGGTACAACAAAAGAACATGCACCAGCCAACACAGTAGCTGGGCTGTTTGCAATAAACTAGGTAAAATATGTACTTCCTGCTACTTCCCAAAGAATAGGAACTGTACAGTATCAGGAAGCAAATCTGTCAGCATAAGTTGTCATAGCTCAAATGACTTCAGAGTTGCTGAAATGGTTATGCTAGTAAAGAATTAGACCCTACCTGCTTGCCTAGTTTTTCATCTCAGAGAAATCAGAGCCTTCACAAAGTACAGAAATGAGAACGCTTCCTACATCCACATTTAAATGCATCTTCTTTGCCCATCCCGTTATAAATAGAACTGGTTGACATTTTTCGCTCACATTGCTTGTCAATAAAAAAAAATGCCCTTTCAGGTGTTTTTTTGTTTGTTTTTTGTTGTTGTGGGTTTTGTTTTGTTTTGTTTTTGTTTTCAGAATATTCTAGCCCTGTTGACGTTTTGATTTGTTTGGGCTTTATTTCACCATGCTCTCTCAAATAAAAATAAAAGCAACCTCTCCTCAATGCACACTTTTTTGTTTAATCTCTGCAAAGTGAAAAGCTTTTAGGTTTTGCCAAACATTTAGTTTTTCTCATCATCACAAGATGATGTAGGGCATTTTCCTATGCTTACCTATTGAGATAGATCATAAATCTAATTCCAAAAGGGACTGAACATTTAGGACTAAACTAATTTAATCATTACCAATTGATGATTTAAACTGGCAATTTCTAGTGAGGATGTTAGTTCACATCAGAAATCAGGAGAAAAAACAACTATGTGAGCACATTCTGGCTAGGTGAAGTCTTACTCCTTGATGCCCGGAGGGCTGGCAGTCCCAGATATAAACCAGCAGAGAAGAGGGATGGTAAGTCTGACTCTGAATAATATTTCAGATCAATCCTTTCTAAGACTATTATGTTTTTAAAAGTAAAGATGCCTTATCTTCTGTCCAGCTCTAATTACAAATCTCAGTTGTGTTCAGAGGCGAATCTGTTGTATCAACTTTTTTCTTCTAAAAACAGCATTAGCCGTTCTGACTCCTGTCCTTGAAACCTTGAGTTTCCTGTTTTAGTATCTTTTTGTTGTCTTCATCTTTGAGCTATTCTTCACAATTTCATTTCCAGAAGAATCTTCACATCTTTTTCTTGCTGTTTCTCTAAGTCTGTGCCTCTTCTGATATGTCTCTATAATTATTTCCTGGCCCTTACAATATGGGAAATTTAGAGGGAGGTCACCTGGGAGAGGCTCTCCAGAGGAAACACAACTCCTGTGTGATGGGGAGGTGGGACAACAGTATAGATGAAATTGTGTTGAGTGATACAGTAGTGTGTGCACACACCACCAGCAGATGCTGGGGACAGAAGCATTATCCATTACCCCATCCTTCCTCACCGCCTCCCAAACAAACCCATTCCGTCTCTAAAGTTCCCAGAATGGGATGGTTCACAGTACCAGGAAAAATTCCCTGCTCATGGACTTCTGTAGATTTTGTAGGTTCAGCCTAGTTCTTTCTCAGGCTTTTCCTTTCTATTAATGGGAGCATGTTTGGGATGAGTTTTGCTTCAACACACAAATCAGAATTCGTATTTTCCTCAGTATCATTTGTTTCCTTTCCCATGTTCCTATCCTCTCAAGCTCCTTGCATTAGTGTCCTGTCCTCTCTGACATTCATGACTTCTCCCTGTTTAACATCACCTGCAGAGTTTATTAGGGTGCCTTTACTGCCAGTTTCTAAATCATATGCAGTGGGAACAAATACCATTTTCTCCATTGCTGTAATGGACAGTTTACCTAAACTCACACTGTTGGTCTTTGTCACCCTTCACCAATTATTACCAGGAGTTCACAGAGAGATGTGTTTGACAGCCTCAGAGGAACCCCTCTGCTTGCGTCTTTCAGAAAAAATTGCACAATTTTAATGAAATATGGCATTCACAGCCTGCTTTATAGTCCCATTACGAGGAAAGTATTGGCAATGGATACACATAAGAAGAGAGACTGTGGCAGGAGGTATCTATGGGTTTTTTTGCACTGGAAGTAGTTATGGGGCATGAAAGCAAAAAGAAATTCAGTATCTAAAAGGAATATAGAGGTAGAGCTCATTCATGTACAACACTGACTGTCCTGGAGAGGGGCAGATATGCATCAATGTGAAGGTAGGAGGCCTGGAGGCAGGCACACCTCCACTGAGCTTGCCCTGGAGGAGAAACCAATTGACCGATGCCAAGTCACTGACTCTGCGAAAGTGCAGACTTTGACCGCAAAATAAACTTTCACTGTACAGGGTTGATAGAAATTCCTCAGCTTTGTTTTGATGTATTGAGTGTCCATGCCCAGGTGCTGGCAGGGGGCTGCAGGGTGACTTCTATGAGGAGATGCCAGGTCTGCCCTGTGCTGGGGTGGGTGGGGAGAGCATATACCAAGTCATATCCCAGAGGTCATCATTGTCTCCGCAGGGATACTTCAAATACTTCAGATGTAATTTGAAATCATAAAATACCTGTTTCAGCCAATGGGAGACTTGTGCTGATGGGTTGGAGGACCCTGATGCTTTGCCATGTCACTTGGTAACATCCTCAGAAAGAGACATCTCTGCATTGGTACCCAGCAGTCACAAGTATTCATACATCTCTACAAGCAGGTGTGGGGTTAAATCCCGTTATATGTATTATGCAAGGCAAGTGATAGACCAAGACATATTTGTTTCCTAACGCCATAATTAGGCTCCCAAATGAGTGACTGCTGATTGCTTAGCACTTTTTAAAGCCTTAAGGCTGCAATTTTTGCAAAACTAATGAAAGTGGTTTCAGGGGAACTTTACAGCTTGCGCAGAATCTGAAGTCCTCAGGAATTTTATTCCCTCTAACGAAAAGCAAAGATCTGGATCCACAGAAAGATAAAATGTAAAAATAATTCAGAGAAGATACAGAATCTTTGAAGCCAGTATACAGGGCTCAAAAAAAAGAAAAAAAAAGGAAAAAAAAAAAAAGAAAATNAAAAAAAAAGAAAAAAAAAGGAAAAAAAAAAAAGAAAATAAATGAAAAAGTGGCTGACAAGCTAACCTTGAGTTTTATTTTCTAGGTATCCAGAATATGACTTCAGTCTATGATTTTCTCATTTGGTTTATTTAGTCATAAGTTTTTCATGGACATTGATCTGGAAAGGTTTAAAAGGGCATCTTTCTATACCAGGAAAGATGTAACAGAGTAGGAGACCTAAGCAGTTTCAATGCTGTGTTTAGCGACTCATGTTTCCTTATAAGATTTGCAAACCTACCATTTTAGCCAAGAAGGGGCAAATATCTCTGATATTTAGACTTGTGAACTGTAGTGAACTGCAGAGGCCATTTGTTGCAGATTTTTTTTTTCTTCTGCCATGTCAAAAATAAAAACCCTGGCATGTTTTATTTTGACATTCATTTATTTATTGTTTGACAACTCCAGAAGTTAACACAGGAACTGCCAGACTGAATCAGTCCAGCAATCTCTCTAATTCAGTTCTGTCTCCAGAGAAGCCCAATGCTAGAATAGGACATACAAAAAGCCCTACAGCAGGCAGCTATGGAATCAATTGCGATCTTTTTTAATATATGTTATAATAAGAAGGATATCAGTGATATCTAGCCAAGGGTCTGTACGTTCAGTGGAGTTATCCCCTGCCTTATTTTTGTCACCAGTGTTCCTGGAAATTAAGAGAAGGAACACAAACGAGAATGCCCAGTGCAAGTGCCTCTGACCTTTGGAAATAATTGGATGTGGATCCAAACCTGGCAGCCCTATTGTGCACTAAAGTCTCTTAAAATCATCCTATCCATCAGCAAGACAGGGAAAGAGAAACATGGAAGAAAAGGTCACATTAGCAGGAAGCAGCTGGCATGATTCCATGAGGTTCATTTTATTTAGTGAGACTAGTTTTGGCTTTTCAAATTCCAAATCCATGCCAAAATTTGATGGCACAAACATGCACAGAATTTCACACTTAGATATATACTGTGTGAGGATGACATTTCAGAAATATGCAAGGAGTTACATTCCCATGACTGTAAATAATAGTGGTCCAATTCCCCAGAGATGGCACTAAACTCTTACTACATCCTCTGCAAACACTGCCACAAGGCACTGCAGATTGGCTGCACAGTGTACACACACATAAACCACCTTGCTTTAGTAGAAAGGCGGAAGCATTTATTAGAGGAAAAGATTATAATGTTGCAGTTTAAACACTACTAACTAAACAGTAATTGATGGGGAAAAAATTGGCTTAGTACGAGGCAAGTTCTTTCTTCGCCATACTGACAGCCGCGCTTCTACCATTAAAGAAAAATCCATTTTGTGTTTCCACAGCCGTTTTCTTCTTGGGCTTTTAAAGAAAAGGGATTTCCTAAACCATTAAAGATCACTTATGTACCCCAAAATATTCCTTCTATTTTTGAGCTGGTACATGAAGCTTTGAATAACGAGCCATAAATCTTGTGGAAGAAATCCATAGATAGTAGTGTGGAAATAGCTCAGAAGACTTTACAGCTGTAATACTGCTGGGATGCAGACACTTGGAGGCCTTCTCCAAGGCCAGAATATTCATTGCAATAGGAATCTTGCATGCATAGAGCTAAGTCCTCCTTCAGCCAGCTTGCACTGCGAACCAACAAGGTGTGAGAGGAGGAAGAACTGAAAAGAAGTAGACAGCAAATCTTCAAGGGGCTTGCCAGTATATCCCATTGACTGCATTACTTCCCATCACCAAGGAGATTTATTACACCTCTTTCCAGCAACCAATTTACAGGAAAGTCCTGAGTACAGCGGGGCAATCCATGTATGCGGACTAATTCTGTTCTCACGACAGCTAGTTATAAATGGTGAGAAACTTCCCAGATCTTCAACTAAACACCTCTGAATTTCCAAATGAGTTGTAGGCAAAAGAATGGAACCAAACTCAACCATCTCAGAGTATCCTTTGCAAAACTCCTTGGCTTTGACTTCCTGACCTAGTGTAGAATAGATCAATGGATCAAAATACTTAGACATCCTTCAACATGGACCTCCACAAAACCTACCTGTTCCACCAGTCTCAAAGAACTGCTTCAGAATGATAACTGCCCCATCACTGCAGATGGCGATAAAACACCTCAAAAAAAAAAAAAAATCTACAAATGTCATTTTTTAGCAGTGGTACTCACATCACCTTCCTCCCCAGATTTTAACCCAGCATCTCTTAATAAATAAGGACAGCCTCACCCCAATTTTGTCTGCTACTCACCCTTCTGAACACCATAAATTGTCTCCACAGTAGCTTCCTGGTAAGAGGTGACATCTACTCTCTGGGTCCCTCAATTAAAAAAATTCTCCTTTTTCACTAAATCATGAGGCCTGAGTAGTGTGTATTCTCAAGGAAATTTCATGAGATCAGTCTATAGAGTTAAGGTTTGTTTGGTTTTGTGGTGTTTTTTTTTTTTTTCCTTTCCACAAATTGTTTGAAGACAAAACAGTTTCAGGCAATGTTGATGTGTCTGAAGACATTTTACAAGCAGAAAGAAAAAATCATCAGTCACATTATTTGCTGTGAATCTTTCACTCTACTACTGACAACTTGGAGTTCATCCAAAGGGTCCACGCTCCATATTGTGTTCAGGAGCAAGCATTCTCTAAAGAAATGTTTTTGCATGTTAATGACTCATTTGCCGTCAGTAACCAGCTACACGTGTCTATAGAAATCACACCAAGTTTAAGATTCAGTTGCCTAACATCTTTAATGCAACATCATACATCATATTTTCAGATGCAGCAATCTGTCTCATCCTAATTCCAAGACTGTTAAGAACATCCTTGCTAAGTCTATAAATCACTGCACAGGTGCAGTCATCTGTCACACAAAGGCTGGACTGGAGCTGCGTAAGCTTCATTCACAGCTCTGCCAATGCACCTCAGAACTGACTCCCAGGTAGAACCAAGAGAAATCCATCATTCTTTTAATTCATAACGTGTATTTTTTTATTGTGAGAAGACAGTTTTTCAAAACTTCTCGATGAGCAAAAAAACCAAGTTCCGTTTTGTTTTTTGATAAGGGAAAATGCCTATCGTACAAGGCCCGGGTGCAACAAAAGCATCAGGGATTCTTAATTTTAAAGGAATGGGGTCTAAAGGAATGGGGAAATGCTTTACTGGAATGATCAGCATCTCTGGAAACACTCTCCAAAGGGAGGAGAAAGGTAACCAGGCTGGGAAGGTGAAGACCCTCTTCAACAAAGCTCAGTTAGCGCATGGCCCTAGAGGACAATATCCAGCTGCTGTGCAGCAGTCTCTTACCTTCCATGGCAGCAAGCAGCCTGGGAGACACATCTCAGGTTCTTCCACTTTAGGTGTGTATTGCTGCAGAAGGCAGTTTTGCTCACATTTTAAAGCTGTCCATTCCCTGCACAATTTTCTTGAGAGATGGTTTAATACAAGACATTTCTGAGGAACCCAGAATTTATGTATGTTTTGGTAAATATCTCATTACCTGTAAAATAGGCTTTGAGTTGTACTGAAACTAAACACAAATGCAAAACCACTCTCTGACACATTTAGACCAATGATTTGAACCCATTTCTCCATCTCTGGTCAGCTAGCTTTAGGCTAAGCAGGCAGAGAATCTCTCTTTGCTCCTCTCAGTGGAGCAACTTCATTTCTCATGCTTTACAGAGAGGTCAACCCATCCTACACTGTAGAAATTAACTATAGATATTCACCAGCAAAGAACTGTGAATAAGGCTCAGCTCACCTAATTGTAATCATCTAATCGAGTCTTCTAGGCATCTGTAGCAGAAAAGTCACCCTATAGGGGAAATCTAAACAGAAATAAAGGGGTTTGTCTGTCTCCATGGGCAGATAATAGCTCCACAGATGGCTCCATGTAGGTGAAATATACACTGTAAAATACAGGAAACAAAATCTCTAGCCTTATTTCCTAAGATAACAATTAATGTAAGGAAGGGATTCGAATGCTCAGCCTCTTTCAGTTATAACCGAGGAATTACTTTCCCTTTAGACCACTCTTTGCCCCTGCTGATTTCTGTGATGGAAGTAGTCTGGCAGATATGTGGACATGCTTTTCCCACACCTTGGTAGCATTCTCCTTGCCCTAGGAAATCCATCCTATGGGTAAAAAACAACAACAAAAAAGCTTATACTTTTCCTTTTTTTACAGTAGGAATATTTAATAAACAAAAACAGTTCATAATATAATATATTGATCAAATCTATACAGCCTGGAGTGGCTCATTTACAGCTATATAATGAAATGTCTTTCAAGCTTCTGCTTTATTACCTGAAAGAGGATGAAATGTATAATTAGGGTTGATTTTTCATACAACCTTTCTGGAATATTTTTATGTGCCAGATAAAAGGTTGCTTTCCAAAAAGGAAAAAAAAGAAAGATGAGCCAACAACGAAAACGGAGATTCATGTGTCCTAGAAGTCTTTTTCTAGGTCACTACGGGAGGACAGGACGTTACAAAGGCAAAAGAAACATTTGCAGATTTCTTCAGGAATTCCCAGATGTGTCCTCCCAGCACAGAATACCTCATTATATTCTCAGAGCATTACGTGCATGTGTGGAGGGTACTGAGGTATTCATACTATTGCTGGAAACTACTGAACAATTTCTTACATCACATTTTTCATTCCCCTAGACAACAGCCCAGGTCTTATTCTCTGCTAATGTCCTGAATAGTCTGCTAAACACCTGCTATAGCATATGATTAAATTGTACTGTGTTGGCATTAAATCTGCAGTGCCAGGAGGGGCATTGCAGATGTTTTTTTTAAACTAATCAGAAAGGACAAATATGACACATACAGTATAACGGATATCTCCAGTGTACTCTTTCAAGCCCTGACATAGGCACTTGCTAAAAATTTTTTAGTGTGCTGCTTGCAGTAATGTCTATAGGCCACATCTAAAATATAGGCAAGGGTAATGGTTTTCCTTACTCTGACGCATGATGATTTTCCAGACTCCTTTGTATTCAAGATACAATTTTTAAAATTTATTTTCATTTTATTTTGTTTTCAAACTCTAGTTATTCCTTTATTGATAATGCCATGATAAGTCTTCCTTTTAATTTTATACTTTAAGTAAATAGTTAGCCTTAGTAAAATTTTGTTCCACCTAGAATCTTCTGATGATATGATCCCTAGGGCATGAATTACTCTGTGGGTAACTGTGTTGACTCTCCTTATCACAGGTTATAAAAGGGAATGTGTGGGAAAAAGTTGTCTACTATTATATAGCTGGATGGACCTCGTTAGGTTTTAGCAGAACATCTATTATATGTAGTTTAATTTGATCCCAAAAGTTAGATCCCAACTGCAAACTCCAAGTGCTAATGTTACGATTTTGTAATCCCTCAGCTCAATGCTGTGTAAGTTTTTGGCTTTACCCTTCTGGGATGAAATCTGGGCTCTACCAAAGTTAAAGCCAGGACTCCTTCTGAGTTTGTCAGAGACACGGTGTCTTTCCTAGCAGTGCAGCAGGAGACGAGCTGAAGTTGCCTGAAATCTGATGTTGCCTCTTCTTTGTTCCCCTGCATGAATAGTATCATGTCTGCCAAGTAAGGCTTTCACTCCCAGGTGCTTAGAACAGACCAGAGAAGAGGTAGATGAATCACCTGGATCTATTTACTTTGCTGTATATATTCAAACTGAATCATTTGAATACTTTCCATAATATCTCTGATGCTTTCTTAAGGAAAAAACTTCTCTCACACCCCTGGGAAAGTATTGCAACACATCTCAGTGTACTGTATCAGGAAGAGCCATGACTTATTTTCTCCTAGATATGTATGTGGATTAAACATCAGTAGGGACACCATAATTTTAGCAGGACTGTCAAGTATGATTACTCAAACATGGACTTTCCTAATTCAGGTGTTCAAATGCAGGTGTCAAAGTTATTTCAGAAGTGATGAGAGCCCTTAAGAGGTGTGAAGTGGGATCCATTTAACTAAACGTGACTGTTTATAAGTTAGACTTTTACCTCTAAGCAAGTCACTCTGGGATGCCTTTGCAGTCAGCAGAGACCTAGTCAGTAGAGTTAATGTAGTTCGTGTCATGATTCATCTCACCCTAGAGGAGAGATCTGCATTTGGCCAGATGAATCATACACTAATCTCCACAGACTATTTTGATCAGGTCACCACTGACAAAAGTCTAGGCAAGTGGTAGATACCTAATGTTAGGTCAGATGAATCATCTAACTAGCAGGCTTCCAGCCTAACCTTCCTGGGGTCACTACCTGAGATCTTCCTAACGCTCCACTAGGAACATCAAGGGCTCTGAGTTCACCAGAAGAGATGAAGATACATCCACATTGACCTACCAGAAATGGGAGGTAAAAAAGATAATGGGGTTATGGTTTTGACTAGGTGCAGGAAATGTGGAGGATTGTGGAGGCACTTAGCTGACCTTTCTGTGGGTTTTATGGTTGGACACTAAGCAGCCTGATGCCAGATCTCTACAGTAATGAAAGGAAAGGTCCTGCACCCTGGACTTAGCTAACCATCACATGGGAAAGTGACTTACCCTTCACCTGCTGCAAGAAGGACCAAGCTTGTTTTGTAGACTGTGCTTCAAAGAGATGCCATGGTTGGGAGGTGCAATGGCAAGAGATTAATGCTAAGATTGAGGTTAGCATCACAGCACCCACTCTGCTGAGAACAAGCATCAGAACAATGCGCCGATAGTAAAAAACTGAAGTGTTCTAGGTATTGTTGAAATATTGTATTAGATTTCAACCTTTTTAGAAGCAGATTTTTACCACTGCAGATGTTATATAATAACACTTTGAATACCAAATGAAAATATTGAAACGGAGCTTCGTAGCAAAGTGAAAAATTTAAATATTTGATTCTGCAAATGTCAAAAGGTCAGAATTTTCCTCCTGGGTTTTCTTCTAAAAGAGAATTCCTGAAAAGGAATCTGAAAAAACTGATCTGCAAAGCATTTCAAATCACAGCATGTGCTGACGGAAAAAGTTTTCATCAAGCTTTTTCTGATCTCCTTTGGTGTTTGCATACTTCTATATCTCTCTTCTTAATATGTAAGCTTGTTAAATTATTATAAGTTAAAATTAATGTTATTGTTAAAGACACCTTCCAAGCCTCCCTCAGGTAGGTTGGCAGCTTGCAAAGCCAGCTTTGTTCTGGCCAAGGTATACAGCATTTTCATTTTGATTTATTATTATCTGCGGCATTTAAGCAGGACTTGTTCCAAGCAAGTCTGTGAGTCTGGACTTAACTGCACTTAGAGGGAGCAGGTGGAGAAAGGAAACAGTGAAGTCTGTCACCAGCTAAGTTAATTCAAGCAGGAGATCTGCAGTTTCTGATTACTCCACACATAAAGGAAATCCAGTCTCTGAGATTAATGCTTACAAAAACTTCTATAGGTATCAGACATCTAAGAAAAGACCTCGCTAGGAGATAGAAGTGCTGGGACAACAGATAAGCCCTGCGAAGGATGAAATACATAATACTGAAGAAGAGATGAAAGGAACAGAGAGGCTTTCAGCCCAACTGGGTGTTTTTCAGCTTAGAAACAGTACTTCAGGATTTGTGAAAACTGAAGAAAAGAAAAAAAAAAATCCGATTCATTCACACCGGAAACAGAAATTTAAGTACCATCTAGTAAAAATGCCCTCTCCAGTACAAGAGATTCCAAAAGATCCCATTGATGCCTGGACTAGTATAAGCGTAACAGTTCATTTTCCTTGTTCTTCCCTACCTGCTGCATATCTGCCTAGTAGACTCCTGTTTGTGAGACACAAATACTAAGAACTGAGCCAGTGCACCAGGACAGAAGGAATAACATTTGTCTGCAGTCTGCCCAACCCAATAAGAATGACATATTTGAGGTATCATTATACTGATGTTTTCCCCACATTACAATCCCTGGCACAGTTGCCCCAGTACAAACCACTAGCACGGGCAGGCACAACTCCTGCTTGTACAAAGTTTGCAGCTGCTCCCATTGCAGACAGAAGCAGAGCTCACATCACCTCAGCTGCAGTGGCTCAAACCATTGCCGCTTACTAGCATTTTGGAGTGCTGCAGTTTAATGAGCCGATGCTGGCCAGATGCTAATACCAGGCCAAAGCTCTGGCATGAGCAGCACCTTCCTTTTGAAACAATGCAAAAAAAGTAATTTATAAATAGACAAAATAAAGCTGCATTGATGAAAGAATAGTCACTAGGTCAGCAGTATGTACCCTCCAGTCATGAGTCTGCACTTGATTTGTGCAGGTGAAGCTCCTGCTTCCAGAACCAGGGTTCATCTCATCAGTTAACTCCTTCCAGTCTTAGATCCCTCTGTTTTTCCTCAGATGTTTGTTGGGTATCAGTAGCCAAGCTTGGAACTGAATATTCAGATGATATTTTGTTTAGGGTAAATGGCTGGGAATCGGGATACATAAACTAGATTTATACTAACAAACTAAATGCACTCAGAACCATTCTCTGGCACTGAGGTAACTGGGCATTAAAAGGGCTACTCCAAACTACCTCACTCTCTCCCCCTCCAGGAAAGCATAGCTGCATGGAAACTGCTCATTGGGAATGGTCGCTCGCCTGTGCTAATTACTGACCTGTGATGAGGAACCATTTGAGACAGTGCTGGTTGACTAAAAGGATACCAGGAACTATTCCAGCACTTTAATAAGGTAGGCAATTGAGTTTCAGTGCCAAGGGACGTTTCCTGGCTCCGTTTAATTTGCTAGCGTAGATGTAGTCCCAAGCTCTCAACTCTTGATGCACACAGGTTTGTGCACACATACCTATTAAAGTTATCTACCAACAGCATTCTCCGTGAGATCACTTAGAGAACTTCAGTGTAACATTTTGGTCCATGTCTGAAAATAGGGTGAATTTCTATGTGAGTCAAGTACATAGCTCAGGCCAAACTTTGGAAGTAGGTGTCTCAGGAAGTGACCAGATAATAAAGAGATGCTGAACAGGAAGGTTTCAAGCTGGCTGTCACACTTTAAGGACAGTCTGGATTCACAATGTGCCTCGGTTGGAGGAAGCTGGATGCTAAGTCTACTGCAGGAAGTAGTGCAGTGCTCAGTCTGTGCTGAAGACTGAGGTCCCAGTCCTGGCCAGCACTTCTGCAGGAGGAAGGGCTTACTCTGGTCCAGCTGGAGTCTGGTCCTGAGGGATGAAAGACCAGCAGTGGTAGGAGTGCATTTTCCAGAGCTTGTCTTCTGGTTTGGTTTCATCCAAAATGAAACGAGTTTGCACACTTGAGGACTGCTCCAGGATTCAAAACACAGGGCAGTAAATGGGGATGACTGGAGCAATAGCTTCAAAACTGCATTTTAGATCCTGATTAAAGTTCTAAAGGACAGCTATACACATTCAAGTCCAATTAAAGGTGGTCAATTCCTGAATTTTTGTGCCTATTTTAAAGTGTTTCGAGTTATGATAGAACTCTTTGGCTCTTGGTGTATTTTTTTCCTTGTAAAACACTGTTAATGGTAAGACGTATAAACCCAACTGATCATACACACTACAAAAAGCAAAATTTGTATACCTGTAGAATATTTCATTGCTGACTTCACCTTTGCTATGTTTGATTACTGATACTTAATTAGTAATCCGAGCTGTTGTTTCTTTCTCTTGATATTGTAAA
This sequence comes from Aramus guarauna, assembly GCA_013400195.1. NCBI lineage: Eukaryota > Metazoa > Chordata > Aves > Gruiformes > Aramidae > Aramus > Aramus guarauna. The sequence continues at coordinate 190,863 of VXBL01002146.1, read as the reverse complement.
AATAGCTTTTTCAAAAAGTATTGTTCAGCTCTTGAAGGAGGTTTGCCTATTGGACAAAGATGGTAGGGCTCACCCAATCCATGGGGCAGTAATTCCTTGTTTTGATGCTAGATATAAACAAAACCAAAAGCCTCCTTAAGTTACTCACAAGGTCAGTTATTTTTTTAATGTGAGGAAATCCCATAAAAATGTTTTGAGAAGGGTCTGTCAAGGTTGGAAGATGTCTCATTGTAAATTAAAGAAAAAATACATAACTGCTTTCTGACTTTCTGATTGCAAACACAGGGTGAATCATCAGTGGTAACAGGAGCCCACAGACCCCTTACTGACACCTTTTCTGAAAATAAGCATTCAGTTTTGATGCGCAGCTTGCTCTGTGACAGTGCCTCAGGAGTGTACGGATGGAGCTGCTCTCTTCCCGGGTCTATCCCATTGACTGCCTGGAAACTGTCATGGGTAAGAGCCTGCAACCCTGGTGGAAAGCAGCAGCTGGCAAAAAGGCTGATTCTTTCCCCTGCCCATGAAAACTTCTATTAAATTATTACTATAATAATATGTAATCATTGCAAGATAGCTGTGGCATACTTCAATCTCTGAGACATGGGTTGAAAGTCCCATCTGACCAGCTATCCTCTAAACTGAAAGGGTGGCTCAGATTACTGGGCTCATTTTGCTTCTTGGCTCTTTGGTCACTTTTTCAGGTCAGAGTTGTGAGTTTTGTTTCTGCAGGCATAAGAGAGTGAACAAAACATTGTAAATGACAGTTGCCACTTAGAGGTGATCATGTCCCTCTGGTAGCCTTCAGTAGCACAAGATTCACAATAAAATCCTGAATATTATGTGTTTAGTCTTAAGTTCATCTGACCTCATTCCATGCTTACAAATGACCAAACCCTTCAATGACTCTCTTGTTCAGGAGTCATCTTCCTATACAGTCTGAAGTGACCTCTGCAAGACCAAATTTTCACCCAAGCATGATCTAGAAACTACTTGGCACATCTTTTCCTCTTGGGAATAACAAATACAATACTACTGGGTGGAACTACTCAGAGTAGTAAGCCCTGAAATTGGTAATAAGTATTTGCAGTTTCACACTTATGTCTTTGTAAGTTTGGATATGTCATTCATGCTAGAGCAGCCGTTCTCATCTCCAGGGTGAGTGAGATAAATGCACAGCAGTTTAAAGTTGGGCTGGTTTGGGGGTTTGTTTGGTTCATTGGTTGGTTGGTTGGTTTTGGGGTTGGTTTTGGTTTTTTTTTTTTTTTGGGGGGGGGGTGTTTTTCCAGAAGGCTTTAATTTACTACTTCTCCTGGGAAGAAAACAGCATTTTCAAAGGCATGAAGAATGTGCGGATGCCCAGCTCTTATTGATGTCTTCGAAAGTTGCCATTTAAGTAGGATGATTTACTTAATAGCCATATTTTATTTGATTCTTTATCAATCAACTTCATTAAGTCCTTAAAAACATTGCCCCCACTTAGAATTAATTTTGACCAAAAAAAAAAAGGGCCAGGGCATTTCAGTCATTACCTCTCAAAATGCTGCATTCATGTAAGCTACACTGTTTTCAGCCGTTACTACAGAACACTGAAGTTTATTTTTATAAGGTTGCTAGGCAGTTAAACCACCTTGAAAGAAAGGAACTATCTGTGCGAAAGCATGTACAACAAAGTTATTGATGGAATACTAAATAAAAAAAGAATACGCGAGAGCTAAATCCGGAGATATTTACTGGCGCACTGCTATTGTATTCCAGCAACACTGACATTTCAGTCTGCAGTTTTCAGCAGCCACTGCGATATAATTTAACCCCCAAAATCAAAACTGTCAGTGCTTTTGGACCCAAGAGAAGGGGAAAAAGTTGATTTTAAAACAGCATTCTTCTTTCCTCCAACTTTCTAAGTCTCACAAGTACATAGTCTCTTAGTCTCTTCCTTCTTGAAGAGGACTTCCTCACTGTCTTTGATGCAAAACTGTGGAACCACAAGAATAATTTAGACGTGAAGAGACCTCCAGAATTCATCTACTCCAACCTCTTGTGCAAAGCAGGGCCAGCTTCGAAGCAAGATCTGGCCTGAAAATCATCCTGAGCATCGGAAGTCCATCACTGTCTTGAATCAGAAGGGTTGTCATTCACATGAGTATTGCCCATTTACAAATCTCCTAAATCTCATGGGTTTTTCTCCTTTTGAGGTACTTTTTTTTGATCTTCTGTCTGTGTAGAGCATATGGGAATATTAAATCTGGGCAAGGCAAACAGGAATAAGCATTGCCATCTACTCTGTGCCCCAGCCCTGCATTTATATACATTTACAGTAAGACACATGAAAAAGAAATAAAAAATTCCCTCTCCCCAGGCCAGTCCAAATAAGTTCTCACAGTTCTTTGCTGTAAATAACTTGAGCTAGAGGACCCTAGTTCACATCTATTATTATATTTGAAAGAAAAGCTACTAAAACATGGCTGAAAGGCTCGTAGAAGACTATTTAAAACATTACTAAACATTACTACATACGACAATAATGCTTTATGTAACAAATATTCCAAAATGGAAAATACAGAAAGTTTAATTTTTAGTATTTTTCTGATTTTTTTAAATGAAAATTTTTCATTGAAGGACAAACATTGAAAAGAGTTCAGTAACAATGTTTTAAGTTAAAAATAACTTTAGTTTCTAATTAATAATATCCATTAACAAGATTCATTAAAAAAAAAAAAAAAAAAGAAAAAGGAAAGAAAAGAAAAATAAGACCAGAGGTATGGGGTCAGTCTAGTATGCAGTCCTTAGTTTGTTTGGGATTTTGGCTGTTAATGTATCTTCAGGATGCTCAGCTGATTTAATGTTCCATGGAAGACAGTGGAACAAAACAGCGATTCCATAAAGGCAATTCTAACTTTGCCTCTAGTTATTTAAATAAATTAAAAACCAGAAAAAGTGAGGAGAGCTATGAAAGATTTTTTTTAAATAACCCCAGGAGTCTAAGGTGTAAATCTTAAAGGAAAAACATCCCCTAATGCAAGATGCAGGTTAAAATGAAAAAACTTGGCAGCAGTTTATGCTCAAAGTGCTCCATATACATTTTCTGGTCACAGCCGAGCAGGTAAACCCAGCTCCTACGGAAATGAATAGGAGCTGGCACATAAGTACCTCTAAGAATCCACACCGCAGCCCACGATAAAACATCTGGTTTATCATCGGCAGCAGAACCAGTAGAATTAAGTAGTTAATACTTCAAAGTGATACAAAATGTGGCTGTGAATTTGATAGAGCTTTCTGCTGGAGACCATGTAAGGACACAATAATAACAGCAAATTGATTCACCTAAACCTTTGCTTTGCATTTGCTGTAAGACAGGCTTTCCCGTAAACTACTTCAGCTCTCTTTCACGTTAATAATAACTACCTCACTGGCTGTTGAATGAGCCACGCTTGCAGACACAGATGGGGAAAAAAAAAAAAAAAAAAAGAGAGAAATATTACAGACATGGAGGAATGTATTCCTTGTTGGAACTCCCATTTGCTGCAGCTTTATAAAGATATAGAATTTGGGTCAATGTAATACAGCAGATCCATGCAGTGCCTTAATACTATTGTTTTTCTTTTTTACAGCCTGCTGAGATATAAGTGATTGAAAAACTACTCCATTAAAACCAAGTAAATGCATTTCCCCCTGGCTTTACCCTCTCCCCCTAAAAAGACCATGACTGGTTTCAGTCTCACGGGAGAATTAACTGTGCAGATTTTATAAAACTCATTGTGCCAGATGCTGCCACTGAAGCTAATGTCAAAATTGTTCCTTTTCCACAGTCCCCCCCCGTAATGATGGTATCTCACTCATTTAGAGGGCAGCACCACAGGACCTCTCACCCCATGGTCCCGCATGCAACCAAATAGCCTGAACCACGATGCCCCATGCACCTTGGCTGTGGGGTAGGAAAGCAGCGGTGGTGCTTGCAGCACATGGCAAAGAGACTGCCTGGAAGAGCCCCAGACTCGGAGGAGGCCTGGGAGAAGGTCTCTTCCCAAAGGCAGCTAGCACAAAGACCCTTCAACACCATCTGCCCCCCTACACATGCACACGCACCCCCATGCACTCGCACACAATGATCTTCCTACCATCTGACATTGCACACAGGCTTCTGTCTGTCGTCTTCACGGATTTGCAAAAAGGAAGACTGCAATTTTTTTTCTTTATTTTCATGGTGCTCCTTAGCAACATTGCCTGTTCGGACAGCCCACCTCCATAGTCACTGTGCAATTAGGACTCTATCCGAGTGGATGAGTTCCCTGCTCCGGCTCCGGCCGGTCACTTCTGAGCTGTTTGTGCAACACTCAGTTCCACGATGAGCTGTGAGTGGGGCAGTCGCTATCTGGCTTGTAAATAGCCATCATGTTTTAACTGTGGTTAAAGTATCAGCGTTTCTGAAGTTGTGCAGATTTCATGCAAATATTGATAGTTATAAAAATAAAAAAGTTGAATTATAAACTCCACAGTTCATGAGGTTTCTCCTCTAAGGTGAAAGGAGGCACATTCCTTTCCTGAGAAACAGCCTTCTTTGGGCCTCAAAACCCCTAAATGCCATCATCTGGAAGATTGTAACAAAAATAAAGATGCAGAAATCTCAAACTCTGCTGCAAAATCCTACCCTAAGGTAAAATTGATCCAATCTACTGTCACTGGAGACAGGGCAGGTCAGACACTAATTCCCCAGGTATGAGGCAGATCATGATTGCTGTGACAACATTCACAGCGTGCTGGGGTTTGTCTTATTTCTTTTCATGTCATGCACTACAATCTTTTTTAACAAGTGGCACCTACATCATGCACAAACTGCTACCCCGGGGGGAGATGTGGTCTCTGGTCACCACCAGACTTCACCATTTGTGTTCTCTGGTACATCAGTGCAGTCATTATAGCATCAAAAGGTGAAGCAAGGGAGGATGCGAGGGAGGAGGTGAGGGAGGAGGCCCTTTCTGTGTGCCTGCCAGCTAGCATAAAATGTGAGACATCTCTCGTCACTCCTTCGGTGATAACAAAGGTGGTTGTAGATCTTTATCTCTCCACTTTCGGCTGCAGAGCGCACTGGCTTCACAGCCATAACTCGGGCAAGGTGCAGTGCTTGACTCTACTTCTTTGCCATGCTTTTTCTGTAATTCAGATCAATCACTTGAAGTGTCCATGGAGCTAGTTTACTGCTCCAGATGCTGCCAAAGCAAATGAGTCATGGGCAAAATTAAGGATATTTGGTCACAGAAAGCTGCTGCTCTTGTGCATTGCTTCTAAACAGATCTGGATATGCCTATACAAGAAACCTGTTTGCCCTGGTTTAGCCCCAGCTGGCAGCTAAGCCCCACGCAGCCGCTTGCTCACTCCCCTTCCAGAGTGATGAAGAAACAATCAGAAGGGTAAAAGTAAGATAACTGGTGGCTTGAGACAAAGACAGTTTAATAGGTAAAGCAAAAGCTGCACAGGCAAGCAAAGCAAGGCAAAGAATTCATTCCCCACTTCCCATGGGCAGGCAGGTGTTCAGCCATCTCCAGGAAAGCTGGGCTCCATCATGTGTAATGGTGACTTGGGAAGACAAACGCCATCACTTTAAACATCCCCCTCTTCCTTCTTCTTCCCCCAGCCCCTTATATGCTGAGCATGACATCATATGGTATGGAATATCCCTTTGGTCAGTTGGGGTCAGCTGTCTCAGCTGTGTCCCCTCCCAACTCCTTGTGCACCCCCAGCCAGTCACTGGTGGGGTGGTGTGAGGAGCAGAAAAGGCCTTGGCTCTGTGTAAGCACTGCTCAGCATTAACTAAAACATCCCTGTGTTACCAACGCTGTTTTCAGCACAAATCTAAAACACAGCCCCACAGAGGCTGCTATGAAGAAATTTGACTCTATCCCAGCCAAAAACAGTACACCTGGCCATGTGTGTTTGCAAGTCACTGGTTTAAAGACACGCCTTTAAAAAAAAAAAAAAAAAAAAAAGAAGCAACATGCCTGGGATGGAATAGTAGTAGCAATGCAGGAGCCATGCATTGGCCCCTCTGTGTCAAGCTTTCAGAAGGGGTATCTATTCAGTTTGTAAAACAGCCATCAAACAGACATAAATGCAAATAAAAGTATCTTTCTTTTTTCAGATATAAAGAGAGGACCCCTGTGAAAATGTCAAAATGTCACTAGGTACCTGATGCCCCCTGCTCCTCCTCAAGCTCTAAGCTTCAAATGGACCATCTGGTTTTCCCCAGATCAGGCTGGACTAGAATTTCAGGTGGGGAAAATACTATTAATCACAACAGCTTCTTTGTAAGGGACATACTAACTTCATCTAGTGGAGGGTGTCCCTGCCCATGGCAGGGTGGTTGGAACTTGATGATCTTTGAGGTCCCTTCCAACCCAAACCAGTCTATGAGTCTATGGCTCTATCAACTTCCTTTACTTCCAAGCAAACAATGGGGCAACTGCAGCTCCTGGAAGGTATCCTATGACCCTTTCATTCATGGCCCAGATCTGGTGACAAAATCAGCAATGACAGACAAATAGGTATTTTTTATGTCCACTGATGCTGGAATCAAGCCTTAGTAGCAATTATATTTTTTTTTTCTCTCTCTTCTGATTGCACCTGGCAGATTGAGGAAGATGACTGAAGCCAGCTTTTAGAAAGGTGAGGAATAGTTGGCCTTATCACAACTCACTGGTCAGCCAATGTTCCACCCCATTTATTAACATTAATCTTGGATGTCCATTCCCAGATGTGAATTTCTGAAAATTCATATATCCTGGCAATGCTTCCCCCAGATTCCTCAGCTAAGATGTTGAAAATAGTGGGGGAAATACCAAAAATTAAATCACACTGAATACTAGGCTAGGACTTTGGGAGTTTCCTCAGGTCTATCACCATATTTATGTAGCACAACAATGTTCAATAATACTCAGGGTTTATATATATTACTACTGAGTCTGACATTCTTGATTTGAGCATAAACATGGGATGTATCTTCCCACAGCCAAAGAAATAATGATTCCAACTGGAAACATGAAATCAACTCACAGGGCCAGATGCTCAGCTGCAGCAAAATAAGATCTCTTTTAATGAAATATGCAGAGTTATGCTATTTTGGACCAAATTATTTTAAGACTTTAATGTCTGTTAGCATAACGTGATAACAGCAAATGTCTCGGGGTAGCTGGCATAACTTATAGTAGTTTAGACCTTCAGAGGATCTGTCTTATGATGTAGCTTTTTCTCTAGTTAGCTTTACAAACACTCTGCCACTAAACAGAAGGTAAACAAGATTTTATCCTGCTTCCCATTTTGCCAATGAAATAACCTTCTCTTGCACCCTGAGAAATATATATAGCTAGAGGTAGCAATGGAAGCAGAAAATACTGTTTATTTTCCAGTTCTAGGAAGAGTTTGCAAAGCCAGCAACTTAAAAAAATAGCATCAGCAACAACAACAAAAAAACACCCCAGGTTTTAACTTGTAAACTGAGCACATCTCATATGTAATTAGATAAATTAGATAAATTAAATAAATTAACTTTATAACCTAAGAGTGACATTCTTAAAGATTATAAATCTTCTGCCTGAGATCTGTTGGAAAGATGAAGACTCTCCCAAGAGAAGAGATGAACCTTTTCCTCCTCCTTGCACGGAAACATTTAAAAACAGACAAAACACACAGGAACGCACAATCTTGTCTTGGAAAAAGGTTGACCAGCAAGCTAACAATTCTTCCACTTTCTTAATTTCCTGCACAAATATCTTAATTTCAGAAGAGTATACATCCACCAAAGGTGTGGGTTTATGTGATTATGAAATTAATGTTACTCAGTGACTTCCTGAATACCATCCACTTGCTTATCTTTATTTCTATATAATATGAAATGACAAGCCCTGAGCAAGTCATTACTATTTGATGATTATGAATTAGCTGACCTCAGGCCACAGAGAAAGGTAGCACTGGTTGGCAGACCACAAGGTATTTTAGACAACAAACATATTGTAATGTTCTGATCTACAGCTGGACATTTCTGCTAACTTAGTAGTCAGGTGTTTTGTCTTTCCAAAAAAGAAATGTTCACTTAAGGAAAAAAGAGGAGACCTCTTCCTACACTTAGCAAAGCAATGCTATTTGCTAGAGGCTATCAGTGCAATCAGAGCTTTATTCTCTTCTGCTGACTGCCAGAAAAATACTTTCTAATGCAGGAAACATTAAGAAAGCCCATTTCAAGTATAATGGAGCATAGGCTAAATCAAATACTGAGTGCTGCACCGTATAAATTCTTGTCTGCTTCCAGAAAACAAGTGAGGGACCACCAACATTTCCCTGAATCCCTACAGGGAATGCAAGGCAGCAGCAGCAACATCTCCAAAGCAGAAGTAAAGTACCTCCATCCTCCTCTCCTTTCTACTTTCTACACTTCTAACATGTTCAAAGCAGCCCCTTCCCTGCAAAATCCTCCTTCCAGAGTTTGGAAAAGACCAGAGAAATAAAACCTGAAGCAGTCTTGCAGATTTAAGTCACTTAAAGGACTTAAATCTAGCCCCTCTCCATCTATTCATATATTATTTTATTTAATCTCGCTTAATCAGTGCATTTCTGTGTCTTGCAGGCCATGCAGCAGCAGCTGGCACAGCTCTGTGCCATGAGCGGGAAGGATGGCTGAGGCTCTGAGCAGGACTTGGGCAGAGTTGGCTGTCAGATACAGCACATCAAAGGCCCATCTGCCAGACCTTCCCAACAAACATTGATGATCAAAGACAGAGAGCAAAGGAGGAAAAGGAGTCATCCCTTGCCATTACCTTTTATAGGGGCTATAAGTAGAAATGAGCCTCTTTCCTTGGGGGAAAGATGGAAATTCTTGTAACCCACCATTCATTGCAAAGAGGGCGGTGAGTGAGACGGGCGCTCTGTTCTTTCAGAAGCAAACCTTGTGAAACCCCTCATGGCCTAGGAGATGCGAAATACGTTGGATACACCTCCTCCCTCCTACTTCTTCCAGACAGAGTGGAGGAGAGATTAAATTTACAGTGTGGTTGCTCTGAAAGTGTGGGACACTGAGATGCCCCTAAGATGTCAGAAGTTGCCTGTGTGGTATATTGTGGGTAAAGGCATGGAAAAGATGAGTCAGTTCGTGTGCAAAAGCTGTGTAATGGCAGAATAAGTTAACTCTGCTTTACTGAGAGGCCAGAAACTTTGTGCTGGCTGGATGCATTGGCTCAGGGTCAGTGCCCTGCTATCAGGAGCACACAATTGGCTGATGTCCCAGCACAGGCACTGTCCTGGCATTTGCCTGTAATGCAGTGTGGACATACACCTGAATAATGGATTAGTCTCCAGGGATGTCCATATACTGCTGGAAACAGTATTGGGAGGCTGGTGAAGAGAGGGATTTCTTGAAACAACAATTTATCTGAACTGATCTAGACTTCCAGCTTCCATGAATCAGTAGTTTCTATGTATTTTAGCACTTGTGATTTTATGTATCTTCTGTAATTGTAGCTTTGCACCTGCTTTTGTAACTCTGGTTCTCCTACTCATTAATCTGATTTTGCAAGGTCGCCAATGGATCTGTCACAGGTCAAATAGATCATTGCTTCATTTTGGGAAGCAAAGTGAGTAGAAGGCACTTGGAAAGAAGCAATATTCAATATTCCTACATCATTAGACAAAGCCAAAATACAATGTGGTTTCTGCAGTGTAATCTCAGCCTGACATTGTTGCCATTTTAATAATCATCCATCAGTAGTGAGAGGGCCTGAGTGAAATGAATTGGATTTCTCCATCAAATTTTAAGTAGAGCAGTGCTGAGGCATGAAAACAACCATCAAATTCAGAAAAAGTTTTCCTGAGTAAAAGGCATAGCTAAAAGACCAGAAGAAAAACTGTGAAAAATTAAATGGGTCTTTTCCCACTCTTTTGTGTAGTAGGTTTGAAGCACAAGCCTGCAGGGGTGGTGGTGTCTGTGAAGTTCAGCTCAAGGAGAACAGCACCCAACTTCAGATTCAACTTAAGGAGAACAGAACATCCAACTTCAGAACTGAAAATCTGGTACATTTCATTCATGCTCAGGTCACATTAAATGTTTATCAACATTTATGTGATGCCAATAGAAAAAGCAAGGGAACCCCATACATAGTAAGGAGCTTTTACCCAATCTGTTGTGCAGGTATTGCAAAAAATCTCACAGTAATTCCTCTTCAGAGAAGAGTGTTAAAGAATACTTGGAACAGAGGTAGGGTTGCAAGGACCTTTTTTCTGGGCTTCCTACCATTGTCAAGTCCTTCAGGTGGGAGCTCAGCAGGTCACTCCTTAATATTGGAGAGTAGCATACAAGGGATTTGAACTACCTTCTACTTTCAGAGATGAAGGTGCCCTAAAGCAAGATGCTTCATTCCTTCTCTCCCTCCTGTCCCTTGACTTGTCTAGCTGAACCAAACAACCCCTGCCCTTGGGGACAGAGTAGGTCGCTCTTGTTAAGAAAGGGATAATATTTAAATACTTCTCCCAATGAAGGGTTTCCTCTTAATTACTTCCCAACCTGCCCTTCTCCACTCTGGTATTCCAGGTCCTCAGATCGGCTGGTGCAAGCATTCATGGGACCACGCTCTGGGTGGGATCAGTGAAATGAGTAAAAACAAATGAATATGTATAAAACAAATGAGACATGTAGTAACATTCAAATGAGAAGCAAAGTGAACTCAGGAGCAATGAGGATCCACTGCTCGCTACAGCTCTCTACCGGGTCTGCAACTTCAGCTGTATCACCTCAAGAAGGAAGTCACTCCTTGATCACCTCTCCCTTAAGTTATAACGGCAACTACACCAACCTGTACCAGTTTCACACAGCGTGCTCATCCTTAACCTACTGCAGCAAGACCCCAAGCTCATTTGAAGCCTCTTGGTGCTACTGTAATGCAGCTAATTAATGCTAATTTTAGTCAGTTGTTCCTGTGTATCCTAGAGAATGGAGTGACTATTCATTAGCCTTGGTGTGTACTTTGAAAACAGCTACAAATTAAAACTCTTTTAAAATGCAAAATGCTATTTGCCTACGTGCTGCTTTCATTTGACAAACAGAAGTTAAGGGCAAGGATGAAAGAGACTGCTGTACATAGATTGCATAAGAATGAGTTCTAGCATCTAGCTGTTAGAGTGCCAGTCCCTCCAGCGTACCTGGCTATTGCCCCATTCATGGCAAGGTGGCCTTGATCAACAGCGGGTAAGGCACAGCCTAAGCAGGCAAATGCAATCCATGGCGTTACGATATAAAGTTCAGGTCTTGATCTCACACCTCAATGTTGGAGATGGTGGTGCAGATGCCAGGGGACATGGATTCCTGTGTAACATCTAAATTCAATATGGTAATGCCTGTGATTTCATGCCTCCAGCTCCTGGCTACAGGAAAGATGAGAAGCAGTTTCTTCTGCATGGAAGAGATGTTACTTCAATTCCAGGGGAAGAGAATGGTGATCTTAGTGTTGCTGGATTGCACCTCAGTTCCCAGTACCAAAAGAAGTTGACAGCTATGTCCCCCGATGTGTGGCACAGTGAGCATACACTTCCAATTACTTCTTAAACCAAAGTCCAAGATGCCGAGAGAGTGGTATTAAACCAGGTTTGAATCGAGGCACAGGCAAAATAGGTTACTGCACAAAGGTGTTCTGCTTTTGCTGCCAGGGCTCAGGTTACCAGAAAGATGCTGCCAAATACCTCAAACAGCAAGAGCAAACACAGTTTTCCGCAAAGTCCCAGCCTGCTCCTCCTCTCTTTTCCTACCGATCACACCTGATTGCAGGCAATAGCAAAGCCAAGCAGGGAAGAGGAATGAGCTGTAGAATTGCTGGCATGCAGCTCAGAAGTGGGTGGAAGTTTGGAAATGTGTTTGATGAGCCTCTGAGTATGGTAAGACCTATAGAAAAGACGGAAGCAAAAGCTGTGGGATGCGAACTTGGCGTGACAGGCTTATGTAAGAGTTACAGTGGATATAATCTTGATGAGGAACAGACCAAAGCCTGGAGATGCTGATGGACCCTGTGAAAGAGTGTAAGGAAGTCACATAGGGCAACAAAATAGCAGCATGAGATGTGATCCCTGGCCTGAAAATACCTCTTTCATTAAGGCTATTGGCCCAGGAGCTGTGAGAGGGTATTTTCCCTCTTCCCCTTCCTTGAATGACAGTTAGCATAGCTCAGAGATTCAAGAATAAATGGTATCAGAAATGAAAGTCTGTACTACCCAAGGAAGATAAAAAGCATCTTTGCAGCTTATAAATTAACTCTGATCAATTCATATACCTGAAAAAAAATTCTCCAGCAAGTACATATGCTGCATGGAGGCAGTTATAGCAATGCCTGATGACTTCTTCATAGCATGCGATGCAGGAGTCTTCCAGAGTCTGACACAACAGATTCTGACCTTAGAGTGAAATTTGCATTAGGTTTCATTTTTGCTTTTGGAAGAGGAAGAGGAAAAATTTATCAAAACCCTTCTTCCTACCAATATGAAGCAGTGTTGCAATCTGGAGCCTTTGTGAAATGCCAGTGCAACTTGAGAACAAGCCCGAGTTGCTGTGCTCCAGAGGCAGGTTGTAAAGATCCCCCTTGTGGAAATCACCACTGACATGATGGGTCTAACCAATTTATGTGTGACTTGTGCCCTTCCAAGACATTCACTAGTGGGTAGTGTGTACCAACATATTTAGGTATTGAGCCCTCTGAACATTGTATAGAGCTGAAATAGCTGCATAAACACAGTATTTTAGCAGGCATCTATTGAACATGTCAGAACCGCAGTCTTCCCATCTGCTGGCTAGAAACTGGAGGTAGCCTTATTGCCACTTGATCCCCTTACCTCAGCCCAAAGGGTCTGCATTTTCCAGTATACCCACTGTCTGGATATACAGCCCTTCCCATGTCAGGCAAGCTTTAGAAAAGACCAACAGAGGAAATGTCTTGCAGTCTCCAAGTCTTCCTTAAAGCACACAATTTTCTTCTGGAAAGGCAATAAGATTTTGTGACTCATATTAGCAGGGAACACATCAGAGGACCTTTTCTTTTTCACTTTGGGTAGGGACAACTACAGTGTACATGAGAAGAAAGAAGCCTCGTCTGTGACATGAACCAGCCATCCACAAGTCAGCTCTGATCCACCAACTGCGTTAGCTCAGTGTTGTACCCAAGATAACCAGCTTTGCGAAGAGTTTTGCTACCAACATAACTACACAGCCTCCATCGCAGAGCGAGCTTCTGCCCAAGCTGTTCAAAATTCTTCCAGAACTAGCTCCCATCTGCCTGGGTGGGTACACTGCACAGTGAAACCTTCCTGCACAAGGTCCACTCAAAGTTTGGGGAAACAAAGGCTTTAGTTTGGAGTATTCTTTCCCATATTTATCTGCAGTTATGACAAAGTGAAAACTGGAAAGATGTTGTAGATAAAATAATGGCATTTCATCTTTAAAAGAATTTTCTGAGCTATACAAAAGCTGTAAAAGCAATTCCTTACTTTTTATCTAATCCCACTAGGGATTAGCTGGTTCCTTCCCAGTGACTTAATTTTTTTAGTAGCTTTTTGGAGGAAGAAGATGGGGGAAGAGATAAAACAACTATCTTTTATCTGTCCAGGTAATCATTGGTCAGAACCAGTAAGACAATAAACCACTATTAAAAAATTTCCAGAAAGAGAGTTATTCATCCCATTCACATGATCTACTCTCAGATATGGCAAGTTCAGAAATTTCAAAGAACAAAAATATTGCTCTGCCACTCTAAACAGTATTCACCAATCCAAGATAAAGCACTTCAGCTCTACTTAAAAGTCAGAGCCAGGAACACACTGTTACTACCATTGTAAAGCAGAAAAGACTCATTACAACATGATTCTTTTTAACATCCTGTTTTCATTTCTTGTCTGCTTCGTACACATGTAGTGTCCTCTTGTTTCTAATGTCAGCAAGATAGTGCTCCTCAGGGAAAAGAATGGGGAAACGCACCAAACCTGGCACATCAAATCTTTCACACACATATGCATCTAGTTAGCACTCTGGGGCAGGAATTTTCCCATGTGCCGAGTTCCTTGTGCTGCCACAATACTTTGAGAGAGAGGAGACAAAACCACAACTTAGAGGCAATTCTTAGGCCATTCCTAAGGCAAAAACTCAAATTACTATTTTCTCCTCACCTCTATTCCTTCATTACAGCTTCTGCCTTTGTTTGGTGATCATAAACATTTTCCAGGTCAACTGTGTCAGCCTCAAAGCAAGACCATTCCACTCAGTAATTGGAAAGGTAGAGATGCCAGTGGGGTATTTTTGAGGGGAAAATCCCTCCTGAGCAGCTGCCCAAAGGAACAGAATCAGACAAGTCTTATTTACAGAGGAGGTTGTTAGGTATGTGAAAACGCAGAAATATGGCAGAAAAGCTTCTTTTCCAGTTAGCACCAGTCTTGTTTCTTGCTGTGGATTCTGCAGGGCAAAAATGTACTTAAGGATATCTTGTTGGAGAAATTGTTGCTCAGTGTGCAACTCAGTGCCCTGGTGCATCTCAGGAGAAGGGAGGCCACGTAGAAGGCCCACATAAAGCAAACAAACACTGTTAAGATCCCTGCTACAAAGGCTGTGAAATTGATGTAAAAGTGGCATTTCTAGAAGCACCTTTTACTCGTGCCAACTTTGCGAGCCATTTAGTTTCACCACAAACCCTTTTTCACTGCCCTACCAACAATTAGCTAAGTAGCAGTAATGCTACAATTTTCTAGGACACGGAGTATCAATCTATATGATCAAAACAAAGCTCAGACACTGCCCTCAGTGCCAACCAACTCCCTCTAGACTTAAGGACAGGTAAAGCCCTGGGTGAGGGTTATGCACTCTGGTCTCACTGTAGATCACAGAGATTTCACCTCTTCAGAAGCTGATGAAGACTAGAGGATCAAGCCAAATCAATGCCTTTTTTCTTGTCCTTCTCTCACTTATTTTTATCTTTCCCTTGGGATCCCAGATACCTCCCCCAGCCTGGTTCCTCCCCAGCTACCACCTTATCCTGGCATTCTCTGTATCACCATCCCGGCAGGAACGTCTTGCTCTTCTGAGGGAGCATGTGGGATAAGGACCTTGCAATTAGTAGCTGTCCTGATGTAAAATAAGGAAATTATCTAAGGTCCCATTTGTCTCCCTCTGTCTTTCCTCTCCTGTTCTATCACAACTAGGCCTACATTTGCCACCTCCTTTCTCTGATTTCTCCTGCAAAGAGCTTCCAGGCATTCACCGAACACTTTCCACCTCCCTAAGAGGGGCAGAGCAGTTCTTGCAACATCAGAGAAGAGTTTTTAAGCTGTATCTATGGCTCACCAAGACCTGTCAGACAAATGAGATGTGAAAGCAAAGGTCCTTTGTATTCCTAGCATGTCTTCCTGACCTGGACATGAAAATAAGAGCCTTGGAGGGATCACCCTTATGATTATGTTCTGCTGGGTCTTTACCAGTAAAGTTTCCCTTACTCTCAGTTGTGGTGCATCAGTTCCCTTCACCTCACTTCTACTCTCTAAATGCAGCAAAGAGGGGCAGGAACCCAAGTGAGATTACACCACCTTGATTAAGACTCCTGATGACCAACAGGAACTTCACAAATATATCTGACATTTGTAACATCTTTTTTTCACCGCTAACCTTCAAGAAGCTTCTTCACTTCTGCCGCAGTGCTTACGAGCCCCTTCCCTTGCCATCTCTGTTCCCTTAGTAAGTGCACACCTAGCACTTTACCTACCTAACAGTGCCTGGAATTGCTCTTCACAAAAGGAGGCTGCATTTTCCCTTTGCGTAGAGTTTGCTTTAATCAGAGGCTTCAGCATGAAAGCCTACACACGCCTCTCTTGCAGCTCGCAGAGGTGCCGGGAAACTCATTCAATTCTTTGAACATCCATTGTGGCTCAGGGCTACGGTCAAGCACCCTTAATGAAAAGCTGTTTGTGCAATCTATTTCCTGCTGATAACCAAGAACACCTCCTTGAAAAATAAACACACTAAAATAAAAATCCCAGGAAGCTGTCAAGCCTGCTCCCCACTTTCTAGACTCTTCCATGGTAACTGAACTTAGAAAACTACAAAATCCAACTCAGAGCAGCCAGAAATCTCAAGTGGATGATGACTGCAAAGTGTCTATGTTAAGATGTAACTGCTTGTGTTGGGCAGTTTGTGTATTTTCTCATTGCAGAATAGTTTCCAAGAATGGTAAAACAAAAAAGTGTTGCCATTTTCCCTTCTCTCTTCTCCTCTCATGCCTTTCAACAACCCATACGACAACTGTCTAACTCCAAACAGGGACAGCATTGGGTTCCTTAGAGCTGTAGCAGTTTCTACAACAAACAATTTCCTGCATAGTGAGCATTTGATGAATTTTTCTGCTTAGCCAGTAGGAAAGGATGCTGTGTACACTCATCTGAGTGTACTCACTTTGAGTTGCATCGCATGGGAAGCATTATAGTATGTGCAGTGACAAGCAGAAATCTTCCCTCAGCCCTGTACAAGCCTTGCAATTTGTTTGATGTGCCAATGCTAGAATGGCATTCTGTGTCACAACATCCTCAGGAAAATACAGCATTGGGATGTATAGGGAACATGGACTTTGGCAAAGAGGTCATGTTAAAAAATGGAGTCTCCAGCACCCTCTCACTGGTCAAACCCTGTTCTCTCTTCACTCTGAGGTTTTATGAAAATACAGCCTTTTGTCTTCAAATCCGTTTAACTTACCAAAGACTTTCTGAAAGCATGAGAGGAAGCTCTCCTAATGAAACAGCTTCAAAACTGGAGTCACAAGTTTCAAAATGCCAGTGACAGTGGCTTCCTGAACCTGAAAGTGAGGGCTGTGAGTCAGAAATTTCATAAAGTTTTGTTCCAAAGTCTCCACTGTGAAATATTGCCTGAAGACTGGGAAGACTCTTCCACTCCTATAAATATCTCCTCTTACTGATAGTACTAAGTATATACATAAAAGGATAAATGCTCCTAGGTACTTGAGACAATAGTCCTGCACCAGAAAAAGCTGGTCAAAATGAGCAATAATAGCTTTAACCACTGACTAACTAGCTCCTGCCTTCCCAGCCCAGGCTTCATAGCTGGGGAGACTGATTTGTCAGATGTATAATCAGTTTCAAATTCTTCACTTATGTGATGCCAAAATTTCACGTAAAAAAGAAAAGGAGGGAGAAGAACAGACTTTGAGAATAATATTGCTGCTAAAAAGCATGTGGTGAGTCAACCTGCTACAATTTGAGAGCAGTCTGTGGGGAGGCTGGCCATTAAGACCTGTACTGCATGGAGTAAAAATTGCTGCTGTATAGGGGCAGGTGGAAACACCAACATCCTTCCATTCAGTTGTGTTTCCATAGCTGTGACTGGACTGAGCATTTTAAGTCCCCACCACCTTACCAAGGACTCTGTCTCCACCATCTCTGCTTTTCTTGCTGCTTTTTTCCAGAGGCTTGTTTGGAACTTTTCTGGGTTTGACGTGCACTTAGTTTGCACTGTCTCAGAATTGCATATTTTACTACTTGAACAGCTGGAGGGTTTGCTGTTTTTTGTTTAGGTTTGTTGTTGTTTGTTTTAATTTTACACTCATTAAGCTTTGGCTATTAAAAACTCTGCTGTAGACTCCCTTTGGTTTTCCTCGTCGCAGAGGAGTGGGGGGAAGAACTTGAGCTTGTTTGGTAACAGTAACACCGCAGACAGTGCACGGCTTGCTTGACTCCTTGCGTGGTTTGGTTTGAAGGGAGGAAGGGAACAGTTGAACTGCAATTATCAAGCTCTGGCAACTTCTGTGTTCTGTTTTCCTCAGCCCATGAAATGTAACTTTTGAGAGAAGTAATTTAGCTGAGAGCTTTGCATCTGTAGAGCACTTTCGCTCCAAACACAAATCCCAGAATTTAATAGATTGGGTGGGGGCTGATCTGTAGAGAACTAATTGAAGGAGCCGCAAATATAGACATTCAACCCTGATTAATTAGGAGAGCAAAAAAGAACACTCTAATTCCATTTCCAAATCAAACCAGTTGTACCACAATTATCTCAAGTACCTCAGAGATAGTTGAGTTCACAGTTAGTCCCTCCCTTTCCTCAGGGAGGAATGGATAGCCTTG
The DNA here is from genome assembly GCA_013400195.1 of Aramus guarauna. Taxonomy (NCBI): domain Eukaryota; kingdom Metazoa; phylum Chordata; class Aves; order Gruiformes; family Aramidae; genus Aramus; species Aramus guarauna. The sequence goes on along the minus strand of VXBL01002146.1, from coordinate 172,734 downwards.
TGCACAAGGAGAATCAAAAACCCCTGAGCTCTGTATTCACTGAGTTACTTGTCTCTCCCAGTAACAGAGTATTTTAAAGATACATAGGTTGTATTTGGGACCAGTTTTCAAAGATGCTCAGCATGCATGTTCAATGGTGTTCAGCTCCTGCAACTCCCCTGGAAATCTACCCCCTTACTGAAATAGCTAAAAAGGAGATTTTCTGGAAATCTAGCTTTGATAGACTTTATTTTGAAGATGGGATACCTCAGAAGTCCACATAATGAATCTTGCCTTCCTCAGCTTTCCAAATGATCTGAGTAATAAGATGTATGATATTACCAATGCTAGCAAACCTAGTTTTCATCTGAAACTAGAAAAAATGTCCTCTCCTGGATATCCATCATTTCCTTTTTGAACAACTCCCCTGTCTGCCTTATTTCACCAGCTGGAAGATTTTAGTATCAACTTGACGTTTCTGACATACGGTAAAACCATGACACTGTAGTCCTTATCTGACAGCATTGCCTGCCTTTCTACATTTTCTCATTCTAGGCTCATCTCCATCCACCATCAAAATGCAGTTGCCTTTGCAGCAGACAGCAACTGTTTTAACAACGCTACAAACTGTACACAAAAGCTCTGGAAAAGAAGCTAAGAACTTTTCCAGTTTGTATCTGCAACATGAATTTCAGGCCAAAGGCAAGCAAATGGACCATTGTTTTCTCAGGTAGTTTTGTGAGCCAGTCTTCAACTACCACAAATGGTCAGGGCCTCTCATTTTGCATCTCAATTGAAAGACAGCTGTTCTATTTTCTAAATGGGAAGATAGTTTACCTTGAGCACAGCTTCAGCTGCTGCAGCTTTTTCGCCATTAAATATAACTCAGAATAGATTATCAGCATGGGGAGAAGACAGAAAGTGTTTGAACAAAATAAGCCATTAATTTTCTACATAGAAGAGAACAACTCTCGTCCTGGAGACACTGCTGTGCTATTGTCTGAAACACAATTTTCATCTGAAATTGGACAAACCCTTTGGAAAGTAATTCAAGTTCCTCTAAAGCAAGGATGTAGTACACAGTGATGGTGGTCAAGGGATTCAGTACCCACAACTATGTTAACTGTATGCAATGAATTGGAAGCATCTTCTTTTAATAGGTCCTAATTGCAATGCTTTGTCCCAACAGCTCATTTGCAAACATCCCAGGTACTCCACCTCTTTAACTCACTGTCATCAAGCTTCACTTTCTTAATTTTGCTCCAGTGGCATCACTACCAACTTGTCCCTTTTGTCTTGCAGTTTATTCTGAGTCGTGAACTAAGTCAAGGAAATGTTTGCCAGGAAGACCTTTAAGGAAAAATCTGTCTCTGCACACACCACCACCAAAAAATGAGGACTCTCACATTTAGAGTGTTATGACTGGTATGTCAATGGCTCTCCATGCATCTAATTGTATGGCCACCATTTTAGTACAGACTACTTATCAAACTAAAGGCCAAGTGGCGGAATGCACCGCTCCATGCTCAACATAAGTATTTTTTCAAGACATAGACACACACAGAGAGCTTTCCACCCTCTATGCGTAGCAGTAAAGGAAAAAAATGACCTGGGGATCTGAAGGCTAGAGGTGTTCCCTGTGAACACGTTTGCCCAGTATTTGACCTCTCTGATGGCTCTTACACTGGATCACAACAGCCTCCTTACTCATGCAAGGAAAGCTGAACACTCCACCTCCCCTCCGCTCTCAGCTAGTGCGGTCACAGGCTGATGCAGGCTCAGTGCACTTGTAGATAACATATCAAGATGATGCAGAAACTCCTCCTGGCCAGCTGTAGACTGTGAAGTACAATTCTGGCATTTCTTTTCTGAGTTTAGTTTGGGAAAGGCACCCAGATCTGTCCATCAGGTGCCACAGGAGTGAAGGATACAAACCAAGATTATTGTGTAAACACAAATTGTATGTAAAGTAAAAACAGATTTTTATTTTGCTTTACCTTGGAATCTCCAAACAATAGAAGTTATATCTGAGCATCACTTTTGCGGATGCCTGTGATCAAAACTTCCATGTTTCGTGTAAGGCTGACAGAAAACAGTAATTTTAAGAGATAAGAATATAGTATGTACAGAGTGATACATGATCTTCTACAATATTACTTGTGATTTGCTCCTAAACAAATTTCCAGGGTTATTCCACCCTCTGAATATCAATCAAGCCCAGAGGCAGAAAAAGGAAAGAGGATGGATGAGGGAACAGTTGGAATAACGAGCCTTTCTACTGTAATCTCAATAACAGATGAGATTGCATCTGTTCCTTTGCTGGACCCTAAGCAAGTGTAAGGAAAAGATGTCTTCTAAAGAGTCAAGCATAAACACAGCAATGGGGCAGAAGGCAGCATGTCGCAGACAAATTTTAACAACTAGCTTTGCACCTGGCTTAGATTTCAGAAGTGGGTTAAATATAAACTTACTGAACTGCTTTCACCACAGCCCTGGCTAGAATTCAATATGCTTTCCTGTGTTGGGTTTGCATGGCAGGGTTTTGGTAGCGGGCGGGCTACAGGGGTGGCTTCTGTGAGAAGCTGCTAGAAGCTTCCCCCCGTGTCTGATAGAGCCAATGCCAGCTGGCTCTAAGACAGATCTGCTGCTGGCCAAGGACAAGCCAATCAGCACCTCTGTGATAACATATTTAAGAAGGGAGAAAAA